>VZZY01005983.1:485535-498822 GCA_013400335.1 Eurystomus gularis
CTGGGCAGCATCCTGCTGCTGCTGGTGCTGTACGTGCTGCAGGGCATCCCGCTGGGGCTGGCGGGCAGCGTGCCCCTCATCCTGCAGAGCAAGAACGTCAGCTACACCGACCAGGCCTTCTTCAGCTTCGTCTTCTGGCCCTTCAGCCTCAAGCTGCTCTGGGCACCCTTGGTGGACGCCGTCTACCTGCGGGGCTTCGGCCGCCGCAAGTCCTGGCTGGTGCCCACGCAGTACGTCCTGGGGCTCTTCATGATCTACATGTCCACCCAGGTGGGCGTGCTGCTGGGCGACGGGGAGGGCCGCGGCCCCGACGTGGTGGCCCTCACGGTGACTTTCTTCCTCTTCGAGTTCCTGGCGGCGACGCAGGACATTGCGGTGGACGGCTGGGCCCTGACCATGTTGTCCAGGGAGAACGTGGGCTACGCTTCCACCTGCAACTCCGTGGGCCAGACGGCCGGCTACTTTCTGGGCAACGTCCTCTTCCTGGCCCTCGAGTCGGCCTCCTTCTGCAACAAGTATCTGCGGTCCCAGCCCCAGCCCCAGGGGATTGTTACCCTCTCAGGTACGGCCCGGGCACCGCCGGCCTTTGCGTGATGATGCTGGGGTGGGGATGCCTCGTCCCTGCGCCTGGACCAACGCTGCGCTCAGGGCGAGCGGTGCTTTGGTGCCCTGAGACGAGCAGGTTTGGTTTGTCCCCTGCCCGGAGAAAGCACAGCGTGCCAGGAGGCTGGAGGAGCCCACTGCTACATGTGCTGAACTTCCAGGCCTCTCTGGAAACCTGCCTTGTCATTATCTTGGCTGACTTAAGCGCTTCGGAGAGAGTTGGTTTTTTTTTTTCTGCCTAGGTTAATGACCGTGGAATAGATTATTGTTTAACAAAAAACCCAGACCAAAAGCTTTGTGCCTTTAAGGAGGCCTTTTAAGAACATCTCCTTCTGGGAGGAAGGAAAAAGGAAATTAAAAAAATATTACTCTTCCACGATGGTATTGTTCACAGAAATAGGGAGGACAAGCGTTCAGGGTTGACCACGTAGCCGGTTTCTGAAGGAAGGCCTTATTTTAGTAAATTACGGGATTTTGTTTCGTCTTTAATGAATTAAATGGAGTCTGGTAATCCAGCCATAACGGGATATTAGTGTAGAGGTGTCTTCTCTTAGGGGTTTTTGGGGTTGTCTAGTTTTTTATTTTTCAGAAAGGTTCTATGTGGTGGCCGAGGTTAGGCATCTTACCTAGAAGAGTTTTAAAGTGCCACGTTTTGGTTGCAAGGTTGAGTTTAGCCAGCTCAGCTTATGGGAGGAGAGGAAAAACTGGCACCGGTCCTGGCTGCAGCCTTACCCCTGTCTAGCAATGAAGACTAATTTCTCATGGGTTTTGTTTATCTTCCCTCTGTCACATTTATTGTTCTGCCTGCATCTTCTAAGTGAAAAGATACCCCAGAACTGAACGGAACCGCTGTTTAAGGGCTAGTTTTCGCTTTCTGTCCTGTACCTATCTTATTGATAAATCCAGATGCTGGTTTCCAAGACTGCTGCACTTATTTTGTCTATGCAGCTATCACCATTGCTAATTAGTCCTCCATCCTTCTTGTTGATAACTTTGTGTCTGGTCTGTATCTCAATAAGCACAGAGTACTCTTCCAAGTAACCCTCCTGGTTTATGACTTTCCTTTCTTTCCCCTGGCTGTAGTTGGTGATCAGTGCTGGCGTCTCTCCCCTCTTGCTGCAGCAGCAGGCTGACGTCTTTTACTGCTGATGCAACTGGCAAGTCACCAGTGTAGTGAGGAGAGCTCCGTTTGTCCGTACTTAGCTCCACTGTCTGGATTTTCTGCTGCTTTGTGTTTTTTCTCAGTACTGTTTGTATAAATGGATTTGTCACTATTACAAGAGTGCCAAAGAATTATCCCCAAGCCCACCAACGCAACCTGTTTAACTTGTCCTGGAGTAGTAACCGGGGTGGAGTAAGAAAAGCAAATGACTTTGACACCATAGATGCAGGATATGTGTTTTTGGGTGGTAAAAGTGGCTGCAAGATACTTCTGTTCCCTTGTTCGTGTAACTGTGCCACAGTTTCTTCTGTCCCCTTCTCCTGAAGCAGCTGTGGAGCAGCGGTACTGGAAACCAGCTCGCTGCAACCCAGAGAGCGGCTCACTGGTCCTGGCACTGGTGGTAATGCGGCTCGTGATGAGCAGGTTTGGGCAGTTAAAGCACCAGAAAACTTTACAGTCTGAAGAGATGAATAGTTTTCTGCCAGTTCAGATCGCTGAACACCACTGTCGTAGGCTGAGTGCCAGTGCTAGGGAAAGGACAAGTCAACGCTTCATGACCCCAGGTCAGCTTCAAGTTGTTGAGAAGCAACAGCGTTTGTTCTCATTACCTTCAGGAAATAACATGAGCAAATGCAAAACCATTCCTCAAAACAAACGCCGTGTTGTTTCAGGCTCAGGTTCTAGCCAAGAAAATGAGAACTACATTTCATTGTTTGTGCGAGCTCGTGTGCAGCTCTTTGCTGTTCAAATGACTTTAGAGGAGAGGGGAATCTTACAGGCTGGGTTTGTTGATCCCTGCTCATGTGGGCCATGCAGCCACAGGAATGCCTGTTCCAGCATGGAAGCAGAGAGGTAAAGGGTGAAAACAGGAAGAAGTTGCCCCTTCAAGGCAGCCCAGACCTGGGCCAGTGACTCTGGAGCATCCTTTTTCCAGGGAGGAGATGTGTAGCTGCAGAATTACTTACAGCTGTTGTGATGAAACGCCTGTATATCCACACACACACCTTGTGGATGGTTGTTTTCCAGTCTGGTCCATCCCTGACCAAAAGTTTACTTTGCCTCAGTGTGATGGTTTATGTTGTTAGTGTAGAGGCAGAGGCAAAACGGGGATGGGGGTAGGCAGCAGCGGTGGCACCACATGCTTTGTGCTAGAAATTCCTTGTGTAAACGACAATTCTGAAGTTCTGCTTGCAGCCTGTTAGTGCCCTTTACTGTATTTGCAAGGAAATGTCCCTTATTTTTGTGTAAACGGCCTACAGCCACAGAAACTGTTTTTTTTTTCTAATCCGGACTATTACATATGGCTTTTTTTTTCCCTTTTGTTGTGTTTTGTTGCTGCTCCAGCCGTTGCGTTGCTGTACTGCGGCTGACAGGGCTGACCTGATCCCAAGTATTCATGCGGTGATGCTCAAAGCTATTTCTATTCCTGTCCTCACACTGTAGCTCTCTCACTGCAGTGATAACGCTTAGTGCTATTATTAGAGTACTGCTCCTGCCCGTCTTTTGTAGGCAGTAGCTGTGATAAGCCTGACTCCCTGAAAATGCATCTTTTGCTTAAAAATACACATTCAGGATGTATATATTTAACAGAGGAGAGAGAGTGATCTGACAGTGTTGGTTATGAGATCTTCTTCACTCCAGAAAAGGGAGAAGTGGCTGGTGTGGAAGCAGCAGAAAATGGCTTGAAATGCCTATTTTTCCTTTTACACTGAGAACGGTGGGATAGATCTCCAGTAGGCTTCCCTTGTTTCCTTCCGTGCTTGTTGTGCTCGTTCTCTTCCTGCGCATAAGAAGCGGCCAATAATTGACTAAACCTTTGCACTGTCTTTGCCCTTTCACCAGCCCTCGCTCCTTACTTTCAAGTCACTGTGAGGCTCCTGGAGTTGCTCGTGACCAGGAAGATAAAAGGCTACTTCTGTCTTGCCCTCTGCATGTTACTGAGTTCTTTCTTGCCTTTTTCACAAAGGTAGAGGATAGGATTATCTTAATCCATTCACTAACTCAAAAAGTACTTGCCGTAAAATCGGGGTGTGTTTTTACTCTTGCTGCCTTCAAATCCACAATTCAGCAAATACTCTATCTGCGTAAAATAGACCACTTAAAAGTTAGCAAGTGTAATATTCACTTAAAACAGACATGTTTGAGTGGCTCTCTACGACTGTGTGAGAACTTTCATCAGGCCATTGTCATACCCATAAGTATAAACCTCTTTTTCCTTATGATGTTATACCGGGAGTACAGAACTGAGGCATGGAATACTCATGTGGCTACACAGTAAATGAGCTGGAGACTTGTAGATAACCTCTTCCCATGAAGTCGTTTCCCCATCTTGTGACTATTAAATCTTTCTCCCACCTTTATCAGATTTTAGTGGTGGTATGTGCAATCCTTCACAACTTTCATATTTATTTTTGTTTCTCCTCCAACGTGCTCGCTGTGGTAATAACTCTAAGAAAATCAGGGAAGTGACCCCGTTTGCTGCTGCTCTTCTGTCTCTGATCTCACAAACACCAGCTTCTACAGCGATGCTGGTTACTGTGTGTAGCTCTGTATTTGTGGTTTGTGACTTGTCGTAAGGAGGGTCAATGAGTAATGTTTTTATGCCATTTTTGATTGTTAGGTTTCTATTTTTGCATTTTAGATACTCAGTGAATTGTTAGTGAAGTGTTGATGATGGCTGCTAGAAAGATTTATTTTAGGTGTGGTTTTTTTTCCCCTCCAGATTTCCTGTTTTTCTGGGGTGCTGTCTTTTTAATTACCACTACACTGGTTGCCCTTTTGAAGAAGGAAAACAAGGAGCTAACACCAATGAAAGAAGAAACAAAAGGCATCACTGATACCTACAGGCTGCTATTCTCAATAATCAAGATGCCAGCCGTTCTTACTTTCTGTCTCCTGATTCTCACAGCAAAAGTGAGTAAATACGCATATGAATTGTTAGATGGTGATGACATTAGAGTCTGAAAGGTTGCCAAGTCTCTGGGCTGTAACTTATTTCTTAGTTTTGCTAGCAGCTGTCATCAGAGTTCTGAATTTTTCACATGAAATTTGAACCAGAAATATCGTGCTAAGCAGGGTGGTACAACAGAAAACATTTGAGCTTTTCTAAGTGCTCACACAAGCATTAAAGAGAAGTTTGATTTCGATCTGGTATTAATTTGTTATAAAACATTTTTGAACAGGCTGTTTGTGTAGGACAGAAAATCATAGAATGGTTTGGGTTGGAAGGGACCTTAAAGATCATTTAGTTCCAACCCCCTGCCATGGGCAGGGATACCTCCCACTAGAGCAGGTTGCTCAGAGCCCCGTCCAGCCTGGACTTGCCCCTAGTGCTGGGGCATCTACAACCTGTTTGTGGTTGAAATAACAAATGTTTCTTTTAACCTAAGCACTATTCCCAGAATCTACAACTCTGTACACGCTAGGTTTCCATGGCTTCTTGTTGGCCGTGGTGGTTCCCAACAAGAATTTGGGCACGGGCGTGAATGTCGTTGCTGCGTGTAACGTTCTTGCTGTAGTTTTGGCACTGGTGATAGTAAGAGTGTGCGAGTGTAAAACGTGTCTTAGAACTCATTTGGAAATCAAATCAGAGACAGAAGTGACTTGTACTCTATCACATTTCTCAATTTACCGACTATTCAGTAAACTGTATTTCTAGCCAAGCTATCACAGCTTTCCTCAGTCTGTCTAACTTGTGTTGCAGGTTGGATTTTCAGCAGCAGATGCTGTAACGGGACTCAAACTGGTGGAAGAGGGAGTCCCGAAAGAGCACTTGGCTCTGCTGGCAGTTCCAATGGTTCCTTTACAGATAATATTGCCTCTGCTTATCAGCAAATACACAGCAGGCCCCAAGCCACTGAACACGTTTTACAAAGCTATGCCCTTCAGGTAAAAACTAACAGATCTCCTTTTGTAGAAGTGTAGTAATTTGCATATTCAGATCAAGTGTAGGACTTCTTGTGTCACTCTGACTTCCAGATACAAGAACGAATGTCAGAATTCTCATGGTAAGTTGAACTCTGTGTCTTGTGCCTTGAAGATGATTGATGTAGTGCCACGTATCAGAAAGCAGAACATGAGGTGTTTTTAAGATGCGTATAGAACAGCATTAGAGCAATTCAGTCAAATATTAAATATCTCATTCTAAGGTAGAAGTAGTTGTAACTATTTAAACTAATTTAATGTATTCTGTATGTGTAAATGTTCGACGGTTGCTTTGTCTCAAGGAAACACGTGGGAAGAATTATTTCAATTATGAATTATCTTCCTTATTCCTCCAGATTACTGCTTGGTCTGGAATTCGCTTTTTTGGTATGGTGGACTCCTAAAGTCAAACACGACGGAGAATTTCCTGTCTGCTACTACAGTGTAGTATTGTTGAGTTATGCTTTACATCAGGTAACATGCGCCACGTGTGGGAAGGGGGCAGGAGGGTGATAAATGCCGTTATCTGCTTTTGACCTGTTACACTAGAACTCCTCCTGTGTGCTGTGTGGCTGTATTTACTTTTGATATTCCTGCCAGTATTATTGCTCCCTCTTCCACGTGCTCCATTGGACATCTTCTCTGGAGTTACTTTTAGTGGACCAGATCTGCTGCTTTTATTTTTTTCTTTTTTCCCCCCAAACCCAGAAGCTGAAAAGCACCGCAGAGCTGGAGAAATCCCAGCGTTCTGTGTTTCACAGGCGTGATGATGAGTGTGCTGATTGTGCAGATCCATAAAGTTATGTGATCCTGGTCCTAGGGAAAATACTCTATGGATTTTGGAGGAATGTCATAATGGATCTGATCCAAAGGCCTGGACAACAAATGCCTGATACAAACTAATCAGAACTAAAATCTGTGCTGTGCCTTGAGAGGGGATTTTAAATGCAAAAGTGTTTGGTTTTTTTTTATAGGCTCTTTTAGCTGGCCTTACACTTCCATTTGATAACCTGAGTCATTCCAGTGCATGTGAGGCTGGGTCCATTTCAGAATGACTTGAGACAGGAGGCCAGGCTGCTCCTCTTGTGCAGTTTTCTCTATCGGGATTATTTTTCAGTCAGTGTTGCTCACTTCAAGTAATCTCTTCGAACAGTTTTTGTGTTAGGGGTTTTAGCCATCATCATCTGTAGCTGGGGAGACCTTACTGTCCCGCGGGTTTTCTTACCTCCCCTACAGATCACGCTGTATAGCATGTATGTTGCAATAATGGCCTTCAACGCCAAAGTCAGCGATCCGCTGATTGGAGGGACCTACATGACGCTCCTAAATACCGTGTCAAACCTGGGAGGGAACTGGCCTTCCACCGTGGCACTCTGGCTTGTGGACCCGCTCACGGTGAAAGAGTGTGCAGGTGCCCAGAACCAGACCTGTGGAACTACCGTTGCTGCAGAAGTAAGTTTTGGAGGCTGCGAAGGTCTCTTCAATTATTTATCAATGAAATTGCTTCCCTGAGTATTTTCTTTGCCTTTGAAAACCTTCATAGTGCAGAGGTTATGCTTAAAAATTCCCACTGATTGAGCTGATCTTCCTGTCTGATAAAATTAAGTCTGTTTTTATCTGTGTGCTCTTAACAACTAAGATCTTATAAAAGATATGCTGTTGCAGGGTAGTTGTCCAGTTCTTTCTAGGCTGGGACGAAAAGCTGGTGGTAGAAGCACTAGATTGGTACCACATTCTCTGTGGCGTAAGGAGGATGTAGTTAGATTTTTGGAGAGTAAAACTCACCGAGCTCAGAGCTGTGTAATGAGGCGCTCTGTTCTTGGCAGGCTGGCTCTCCCCCAAGGCCCTTTAGTGATGTGGTAGGTTTTTGTTCCTTCTGTCTTTCTGGAGGCTTCCTATCTGGGTACCTTGATACCTTCTCCCATGACGTTACTTTGCTCTGTGTCTTTGGTCTTCACTTTCTGTGAGAAACTGAGCGGTGTGGCTGGCTGCCTTCCCAGTTCTGGGGGAACCCTGAGGAAGAGAACAAAGAAGGTGCTGTGCTACTGCACACAGCTCGAACAACAGGACGCAAACCTGCCCGCAGAGCAAGGCTTCAAATCCACCGCCTCGTCAGCAAATGAGAAATTGCAACGTGACTGTTTGGAAGGGTAGAAGTGTTTTTGGGTTTGTTTGGGGCTTGGGGTTTTTTTTTTTCCATACTCATGAGTGAGATTTAGTTCACTCTTGAATGCCAGGACTCTTTGGGATGTGGAGGCTCCTTAAATGAAACCTTCTAGGAGTCAGACATGACTTGTCTGAGCTGGAGTTGCGGTTTTTACTAGTTGCAGAGGAGAAGCTGCTTCGGCAGCGTGCGCTTTTCCAGCCTGTCTCTCACTGCCTTGCCACTGATCGGGTTCCCTGTGCCTGGGCCTCTACTGAACTTCAGTCCTTCCTCCTTCACCTCACTCCTCTGATCTTTTTTCACATCCTTTCCATTGGTAATATTCCACCACTGCTCCCTTCTTATTCTAATCTGATCTTCACATGTCTCAGAGTAATGAAAATGCTGGCAGAACCTCAGCTCAAAGGATTGATTTATCTCGGGATTATAGTGGTATTGAAAGCTGAACAATAGCAGAAACAATCGTGTGCTGGACACTTGCCCTCTAAATACTGGAGGTTTTGTCTTCCAGTTCTGCAATCAAAAAATATGATGGGCATGTTTTTCTGACAAATGCACAGCATATTTTTACTGTCCATTTGCAGATTCAGTGTGGTGAGATGCAAGGGTGTAACTTCCAAAGAAGCAGTTTGGATGGCTAGGGGAAAAAAAAAATAAAATAAATCTTTCTTCATGGGTTAAGAACAATGCTTGCACCTCCAGGCCAGCAGGAGACAGCCAGACAGTTTGTTTTCTGGAGTTAGTCCCTTGGGCCAACAGGCTCCATTTCCCAGATGTTTTATAACAGCTTTGTGACTTCTCATGTTAAGCTCAGAAGCCTCTCTTATAACTCCGTAAGAAATCATTTATATCATATATTAATATCATATAATTTCATACATATAATGAAATATATATTTCATATGCATTTCAATAAATATCATATATTTAATCATAACCAGGAGTAAGTGAAAATCAGTGGATACCTAACGCCTGCTTTCTAAAAGTCTGTGTTTCTCTTTCTCCCAGAAAATACTTAACGCATCAATTTCTGTTCCTGTTTCAGCTCTGCACAAAAGCTGGCGGTTCCTGTGTCATCACCTTGGATGGTTACTATGTGGAATCAATCATCTGTGTCATTCTGGGGTTCAGCTGGTGGTTCCTGCTCGGGCCAAAACTCAAAAAGCTGCAGGACGAAGGACAGTCTTCATGGAAGTGCAAGAGGACCAACTGATGCAGTTTGGATATCGGATGGACTAGCAAGGTCATTTTAGTTTTATTACAAAGGCATATTCCATAATCAATAAACAGGAATACAGGTATTTTTTAATGCCACGACACTGGAAAAAGGGGTGGCCAAGACTGCTTGTATGTGCTATCACTTGCCCTCCCAATCTGGAAATCTAAGTTCAGCAAATAATTGTTCAAAAATGGTACCTATGTTCTACATACATATCCCCGAGCTCCAGCTTCAGAGTCACGGCTGCTGCTGTCACCCACGGCTGATTTCCGTGGAGTGACTATGGAAAAGTGAGTTGTGCCGTGTCTGTCTGAGCAGCAGCATTGTCAGCTAAGGTCCAGGGCTTTGTTTTCGATCAGAAATGATCTGACACGGGGGAGTTGACCCGGGGAAGGATGTCAAAGGCGTTTTGACTTTAGGGTAAGCGTGTTGTACGGTGGAATCCCAGGTGGGAAGATAAACGTGAAACGTCTCTGGTGTTTGTTTCTTCTCGCTTTCTGAACTGTAACCACACCTCAAAGGATGAAATGTTTCAGAGGTTCTTTTAAATGTATTTTCTGGCTTTTATAAGCTTTAAAGATTTATAAGAAAATATTTTTATAAACAAATTACATTTGTTTAATTTATTTCCGCTGTTTCAAAGCAATTTGACTTACATTCAAGATACCTTCTTGATGAAAAATTGCTGTAAGGCGGGACTTAAGAGTAACGCACAATACTCCAAGCCTTAAGTCCTGAAGCTGTAAAGTGGATAGCGTAGCAGCTAGCAGAGAAAAGCCAGGCTTCCAAAGGAGGGCAAGCGGGCCTGTGGAAGGCGGTGGTTGTTTTGAGGGAATGAATTGATAGCATTGGTTCCCCTATGTCACTAAAACACAAACACTCAATTTCAAAGTCAGTGGAAAAATGTGACTGTTCCCAGCTCTGGGTAAGAAAAGATGATCAGTGCCTTTGAAAGTGATTCGGTGATGACAAACTTGCCAAACAAGCTAAATCCTTCCATACGGCTGCTACAGAAATGTATTCCTGATGCTGTGTAGTGGAAGCATTCCCGTTGCGTTCATCCCAAGATGACTTCCCTCCTGAGTGCCTTAGCAATGTGCAGAAGCGAGAGAGGGCACCTGGGCATTGTTGGATGTGTATGGTACATCATTATTAAAAAAGAAAACTATTAAAAATACCTTTGAAAGGTACATGATTTTCTTTTCCACTCTGTGTCTCTTGCCTGGTTGATGTTGAAGTATTTGCATCCTGAGCTTGATGTTCCAAACTCTGGAGGGAGGTGTGGATCTTCTGTTACCGTTTGTTGCAGGAAAGAAGTCACTCAATTCCAGCTTTCCACTGAGGGGCCGTGTGGGTGTGTACAAAGTGTCTACATGACAAAAAGAGTAAGAAGATGTCCAGAAGCGGACAGTGTGGCCAAGTGCTCCCATGGGCACTGAAGCCTGTGCCTCTGTCTCTTCCCCTCTCCCATCTCAGTGAGACCCTGGATGGTCGGTGGAATGCCAAACCCAGTGCCGTAGATTTCTGGCCACAGACCATTCTCAAAATTCAAGTACAGCACAATCAGTCAAGCTAAAATCACTGTTTTTACTCCTCGAACTAAAAGTCTTCCAATTTCACCTCTGTGTGAGCACAAGAAGCATGTAAGAGTATCTCAGAGATGCATCTTTCAGTCCTGGCCAGACCATCTCCACTGGATTAACCTTGCTGCTGTGTCTGTACTGGAACAAGGGGCCGTTACTTCAATCGCATCTTGTCCGTACCTACAGGGGCTTTTAAAAAAACTTTTCTGCCTTTGAGGAAAAACTTCTGAAGTGCAGAATTTGGGCGATTAAATTTGCAGGTGTTCCAGAGTTGGCGTTTACTTTGCAATTTTGCTTTAATATTTCTGAAGGTGCCAGTGAAAGTTGTTATCAATAAAGAGAGGTTGAGGATTTAGAGAATCATAGAAGCACTTAGGTTAGAAGAGACGCTTAAGATCAAGTCCAACCCTAAACCTTGTCAGTACATTAGATGATCTTGACAACATCAAAATGAAACAAACTCCAAATCTATGAAATGTGACCTAAATTAAATAATTGTCTCCTGTTTCAAACTGGAGAAACAACTGACGGATTTGGTTTTGTAAATCTCTGTTGCTATTGCAAAGCACAAGTCAAAAATGTTACTGCTCTACCAGCTGATGAGCCCGTTGCTGAAAACAACCTGTCAACTTTTGGTCTTGCTCCTTTTTTTTCCTCTCATCCTATTTTGAAGTAACTTATTTTTTTTAATATTAGAATTATTGTAGATGTCAATATCTTTAACATTAAAAAATTAACTTTTTCAAAAGACGAGAAAGAAGCAACTCAACCTCTTCCTTGAGAGTCCGTTATTAAAACAAGAACTGGTACCAGGTGCTGCTGAAGATCCCTCAGTGACTGCAGGGGCTTGGTGGTCCTGCATGATGTGAGCAGGCCCAGAGGGGCCAGATGTGTGTTATCTCTAGTAAAAGGGAAATGGCAGAAATTGGGTTTTTGCAGATAAAGGGTTTCAATTCCTAAGCAGGATCATTGTGAAGCGAGACAGATCCCAGGGGAGAGGGTGCAGTGAAGGGTCAGTGCAGCAGGACCATGATTGGGGTGGAGACCAGCTCTGCCCTTAGGTGCCCGTTGTTTCCCAATTGCTTCCTTAAGAGGCAAACACTGGTGCTCTAAAATTTCACTCTGTAATTCCAGTGCCCGGAAAGAGGGTGTTTTAAGGTCTGCCGAGCAGGGATCACTCAGCTGCTGCTGCTGCAGCCCCGTGAGGACATGGCTGGGCTGCCTCACGCCTCTGCCTGTGCCTTGAGAGCTTTGGTGCTGTCAGTGCTATCACCGCAACCACCCCACCACTCTTCCTTCAAAGCACCACCTCCTCTTTCCATCTTTGATGCGGGAAGAACCAGCCGGTGCCAACTGTCAACGGTTCTTCGTTTTCTACAAAGGTGTTTTGTTTCGTTGTCTTCTGGGTGTAGTTTCCCACGATGGTAAAAGCTGTTTTAAACTGCCTGATGAGAGAAGGTGTTTGGATGATTTCTGATGTGATAAAATAGGGAAAGGAGGAGAGTTCTGCCACCGAATCCACACTGTGGAGCCCACGGGGACAGCAGAGCATCTCCTCGCAGTGGGGAATGGAGCCCTGAGTCTCTGCAGGCACCAACAGCGTCCGACTCTTGAACCCTCCTATTCCAGTGAGACGATGCTACTTATTTAGCATTTTGCCCCAAATTGTACAAGTTGTCGCAAAGTCAGCAGCAGGCTGCCAGATTGTCGTTTGGCTACGAGTTACGGTTTTGCTGAAAACAAGCGTTTGCACTATTTCTGTGCTTATTACTTCATTTTAAATGTTCATGCTTAGTAAATAAAGTGAGACTAACAACTACCTGGCTTTCTCTGAACAAAAACAGGGGTTTCACAACTTATTTCACAACCAGTAATTTAAGAATTGTTTTAATGTGAACTTTAAAGATTTGATTCAAGTATGGGTTTTGCCGCCTTGGATTAGAAATTCCCAACTAAACGGGTGCTTTTCCTGAAATCCTGAGCTGTGAACGCTACTGCTGTCATCATCTCACATTCTGCCCGTACCCGTAGAAACCTCGAGAGGGTTTGAGATGGAAGATTTTGTGTAAACAGAAACCCAGTTTCACGTCGTTGCCTGTTACGTTCTCACAATGTATTTCTTTAAAGACCGCACAGGTGGGCATGGGATTCGGCCGAGCCATTTGTTAATGAATTATTGTTTGTTAGTTTTCAAGTAAGGGAAAATAAACCACGATGATGACTGCAGGAATGTTCTAAAGTTGTTATTTTTTTTTAAGACAGAAAAGCAGCGAGATGCGACAGGGAACGTGAGTGGGGGCACATTTCACAGGGGCTGTGCTACAGGTGTGAAGAGTTGAGCTCATCGCCGGCTCGGTTTAAATGCAAATTAGACGGAGATGGGCTTAATTAAGGGCACGAGCAGGTGCTCGTAGCGGTGCCGCGCCTGGCGTGGAGTCGATGAGGCCCCGCTGCGGGGCCCGGCCTTCATATTTGCTTCACCCCCGCGGCCTGGCTCCCCCAGCCCGGCCTTGTGACCTTTCCCCGCTTCTCTCCCCGGCTCCCCCCGTTTCTCTCCCCGTTTCTCTCCGCCCCGCGCTCCGTGCCGGCGGGCGGCGCTGCGGGCCCGGCGGGAAGGCCTCTGCGGCGGCCA
>VZZY01005983.1:505780-518461 GCA_013400335.1 Eurystomus gularis
CGAGCTGTCCCCGGGCGGGGCGGGCTGCCCGGCCCTCAGGGAACCTCCGCCGCGCTTCCTTGAGGGCAGTTCGCGCTGGGTTCTCCCGGTGTTCGCGGCCGAAAGTTCAGGTGAGGGTTTACAGGGTGTAACTTTTTTTTTTTTTCTGGATAAAACGTTGCTCTGGCCGGGGAGACCTTGTGCATCTCACAGGATGCTGTATGAAGAAAGTCTCCCGCCTCTCCGTCCCCGGGAGATCCAGCGCCCGCAGCCGGTACCGAGGGCTTTGCCTTGTCCCTGCGAGCTGGAGCTGGTGTCGGCCGGGCTCACAGGGAGCTCCTCCGGCCCTTGCTTCAGCCGTGTTTGTTCTGTTGGTTAAATAATGAATCATTCCGGGTAAACTTCCAGTCGTCTTTGGGCCTTTTTGCCCCGTTTCTTGAGGGTAAAACCGACTTTTGCCGTGTGGCGCGGGAGGTTCTGCGCTGGGGCTGGGTCGGAACAGTTGGAGCACCCGGCTCAGTGACGAGGTAGAACCAGGCGAAAGCCCAGCCGCTTGCTGTGCCTTAGATTTAGGCCAGACCGTGTTAAATGAGGCTTGAGGTAAAGTCCTGACCCCATCGAGAGGAGCAGAAGACATCACCCGAAGGGTGTTGCGGGGTGCAACGCTGATGGAGCAGCCTTGGTCCCCACCCTGTGAGATGGTGGGAGGTGGGAAGAGTCAAGCCTCTTGCTGGATTGAGTCCTTCCTAAAAATACCTTGTTTGAGGGCTGATAATCTATGCTATAAATCATTGCAAGAAAGAAAAAAAACCCTACAATGAGCTGGGAATGATATTCCGTGCACGTTTTCTTGTAATTAAGCAACCGTGTAATTCTGGGAACTTCAACTCTAGCTGACCGATAAGTGTTTTTAGAAGAAGTGTTATTAAATTCCAGGGAGAAAGATATAAGCCTTATCTGATGAGCTAGTCATAGGCTCTTTGTTTGAAGTGTGCTTTAACTCCTGAGTTATAAAGCACGGTGTTTGTCTGTTTTCAGTGGACTCTCCCGATTTACTTGTCCTTGGGACTTCTGGCTCATGTGTTACAAAACTTAAAGGAAGCAAAAGAAAACTTTGGGTGTCTCTTGTTCTGAAACGTGAAAGAATACCTGCACGTAACATCACTGAGAAGACAGACAGGATTCAACCCTGCAACAGGACACATAGGTTAAAGATAATGTGGTTTATGGAAAGAAAATGCTGCCTTTTTGGGAGGTGGGAGACAGCAGAGTGTGTGCACACTGTTAAAAATCTTCCTGTTCCTTTAAACGTTAGATCCCTGGGATAAGATTGAGAACGCTACTTTTTTTTTTTAAACTCTGAGGGATGCTTTTTCTAGGTTGAAAAATGCCAATAGGCTGCTACAGAAAAAATACCATGTTTTATCAGTTGAAGATGCGTGATTTGTGAAAAATGATCTGACCGGTTGCAAACACATTCTTGTTTTATGCTACCTATTGTCTCTGAAAACGGGGATCAGCTGGTGGTTTTGGATCGAGTGGTGCACAACTCATTATTTTAACAATCCTGGCTCAGCCTGGGAGGTTGCCTAGGGAATTGATTTAATGCTTCTGTCCTTTCACCCTTTGAGGCGGGTGTCCCACAATCACTTTGATCAAAATCACCGGTGTTTGTAAAGGAGAATAAAATTTTCACTCCATAAAAGCAAAAGAGAGGCCACCCGCTATTAACAGATCCCCGTTTTGCATGACTTGATATGTAATTTAAAACACTATCAAAAAAATACCCGTGGAAGTAAAATGGTTTTATGGTGAGCATCAAAACACAGAACGAAAATCAGTCCTCTGTTCAGTAGTTAGCTTCCCCTTTTTTCTAGGAAAGGCTGTATCGCTGGAGCTGTGTATTTCTGTTGGCTCTCCAAAGTGATCTTTCCACCAAATAGAATGGGCTTCCTTTAATGAAACCCGAACGAGAATTTTTCCCTTTTTTCAGGTGTCACCCAAGATCCAGTTCAGTTTGAAATGATAACCCAAAGCCAGGGCCACAACTACGCAGGGTGGTGGATTTTTGGTTTGTTTGCTTCGGGGTTTTTAAAAAAAGTTTGAAGAAGTCTCAATGTTAAAAAATACAACAAACATTCCAAGTTTGAAAAGCAGAGGTCTGTTTCTAGGTCTGTTAGAGACCTCCTGCATGGGACAATAGGACAGTTTCTCCTGCCTGTGTCTTCAGAGGAGGTAAGACCGCCACGCACAATTCCCTTGTAGGGTCTTACAGAAACTTCTTTTACCAGTGCTTCAGATTTACTTGAACGTGTTGCAATGAAGGTGCTTTATGAACACAGCTCTAACGGCGCTTTCCTGTTGGCATAGTAGGACACAGAGCACATTCTGTGCAGTCATCGTGGCTGTAGTACTGGAAGGGTGTTACGCAGTCGCTAACCAGCAAAGCGTGGTTCCAGGGGTGGTGGAGCAGGGCTGAGCATCACACCAGAGATCAAGTGGTTTGAAGCACTGGACCTGAACTGTGCTAAGGATCAATCTGTCTTTGTTTCCAAGTCCGTAAGCAGAAGGAGCTTCCAGGGGAGCACTGCTGAGGTTGGCCAGTGTTGGTGCAGACTGATCTAATTGCCAGGAGGGTGCGGTGTGTACTCTTCTTGGTTTCTTTTCCCTTTTCTTGTGTATTTTAGGAAACTGGAATTGTTTTCTGTAACAAAGGTGGCTTTCTTGTTCCAGTCTCTGTGGACACTGAGAGCATCACCATTACTCCAGAGATCTGAGCTTGCCTTCTGCCTTCCTGGCTTACAGAGCCTTTTGCTGTCATCTGGCATCGCAGAAGGACTATCTAGTTGTACCTGGGTAGCTGAGAGTGAAATGGAGCGTGCGTTTGGTGGATGGAAAGATGGGTTGGGAGATCCTGAAGGTGAGGAAATACCTGCCACTGCAGCTTGAGGTTCCCACAAGGGTGGTGGGAGTGCCCATGAGTGGCAGGGAGAAGTGAGCAGAGCTGCTGTCAGTGGTTTGGAAGTAGACATGTGTCGTAGTACTGGAAAAAGCCAGGGACGTGATGCTGGGGATGCGGCGTACCCCCCTGGAAGGCTCAGGACCACTGGTGAACAATGCAAAAGTGATTCAAGGGCCTTTGGCCATGTGTGTTAAAGCAGTGTATCGTTCTTGGCACGTCCATATGAGTCCCTTCAACTTGAAATAACTCACAGTTGCTTGCAAGAAACTTCAAGTGGAGACAAGCTGTTATCTAAAGGAGTCCGTGCTCCGTTACAGACTTGATTTATTTCAGCTGACACGAAGTTCACATACCCACGCACACCGAGCATGACCAAGCGTGTCGTCGAGATGGAATATGGGATGCGTCACCTGTACCTGCATCGGTCTAGATTGGGCGTTGCTGAGCCTCAGTGTGTTTCCCATATTCTTTGCTTGGTCTTAGTTACAGCCACAGGTGATTAGCACGTTGGCAGGTAGTATCCCCACCAGAGAAAATGGAAGAATACTGGCAATTACCAACTGATGACAAAGGCAAAGGGTCTTGTGGTCTCCTTTTGCTGACACTCTCAGCAGTTCACTCTAGTCAGCGTCGGCACCACCAGCCCAGGCGCTGTGCATGGGAGGTTATTTTTCTTGATCACGTGCAGTAGTCTGATTCATTGGAGTCCATGGACATTTACCATCGCCAGCATAGGAGGTAAAGTTGGATTTTTCTTTTTTTTTTTTCCCTTATTCCAGTTTTTACCTGGAGAATTGAGGTCTGAGCTAGGAATCTCTGGGAGTTCACAAACTGCCTCTGGGATTAATCAATTCTCCTGCCTTTGGGACCATTCACACTGGGATGGATGGCTCTTGGGGCTAACAGTTCTGGGCTTGCTCTGCATTCCTCTGCCTGTGCTGAAGTGAGCGCTGGTGTTTATAGAAGAGACTGGAGAAAATGTGAAAGAATCTCAGAAAGTATAATGGACTCTTTAAGATGTGTTGTTGATGATGCGTAGAAAAATAGCATTGCCGCTGTGGTGAGTTCTCTCTCTGTCTATTAAAATCTCCAGTGTAGAAAGACTCTTGCATTCAACATCTACAGTTTGAAAATGTTTGTGCAGAAAAAACAAAATGTTGTTTGGATTAGTGACCTGGTGTACAGAGAGCTGGCAAAAGCAGCAGAAAGGTGCGTGGAGTAATGGAAAGCTGCATACAGAAAACATTTGTGTACTTCTATTAATATTTATCAGTTCCGTGGCTGGTGGGACAACTCTTGCGCTGAGCATAGGGTGTGCAATGTAGGCGTCTTCTGAAGAGGTGCCTGCTGAGCGGCAGAGGCAGCAGCATGCTGCCCTCCTGGAAATAATTCCTTAAATAGGAGAAAAACAAATTCCGTGTAGGCATCTTGAGGAAAGGGGAGCAAATGCTAATTCCCTTTCAGGGTCTGTTGCCATGGGGAGTCAGTTCAAATCCTTTCTAATGCCTTCCTCAGCAGCAAGTTGTGCTGACACATGCTTTTCATGACTGCCCAAAAAGAGCAGAGAAATGGCTTGAAACAAAAGCTCCATCAGAATTAACCGCCACAGGAAGATTGAAGTTTGCTGTTTGCTAGCTGCGGGTAGGACAGATAAGAAAGCTGTCCATTACGTGGGCTAACACATCTGGACTGGCCTCCTGCCCACACTGGGTGGGCTAATGGGTGCTGGGAACTTGTTGGCCAGACCCTGTGGATGGTCCTCCTGGGAAGTGAAAGCATGGTTTATGGAGCAGGCTGTGGACATCAGTCCTCTAGCGGGATCCAGTCAGAGTGGTTGGGGTTAGGCTGAACCTCACACCACTAGTGCCTTCAGGAGGGAGATCCTGCTTTTCACACCTTGGCACTGGCCACACGAAGCTGGGCTTGGTTTCCTGAGTGTCCCCAGCAGAGCTTTGGGACTGGGACAAGGGACTGACTAGCATAGAGGACAATGGAGAGAGCCATGGTCCGATGTGGCAGGAGCAATGTCAGTGATGACAGTGCTGTTTCTGGCTTGCTGATATAGCTTGTTAGTTGCTGTAAAAGGAACAAAGGTTTAGAAGTGGCTTTTTAAAACACTTAAACCAGTAAGCTGACATCAGAGTGTCTCTTCATCTGGTGACCGATGTATGACTAAGGTTAGTGTTTAATGATCTCATGAGGAAATAGCCAAAATACCAGGTTAAAATGTATCAACCAAATCTGCATTACCAGGAAACTTGTCTGCCTTAGGAGTGTGCAGGTGCAGCATCTGTATCCCAAATCTGAACTCTCTTGTGACCTTTTCCCTTAGAATAGACAGCTCTGACTTCAAAGAGTTTCCAGTAGTTCCCAGTGAAATCCACAGGGATTGTTTTCTTTGCCACCATGCTGCTTGCACCCTCCGACACCCGTCCTGCCAGCGCTGTGCCGGCACAGCTCTTCTCATGGCGTGTTACATCTGGCAAAAAATAAACCAAACCATCTCATCTTTTTTTTGCTTCAGACCAGTTCCTAGAGAAATAAGAAGAGGATCAGATACTGGGTGTTTATCCTTTCTATAACCAAGTCTTACCAATAATCCCTTTTCATGCTGGTGATATTTATGGATCAGTATTTGCTGTTGAAAAGGGAGTATAACTTTGTGGGTATTTTTAAAGCTTTTTGCTTATGCAAGATACTTTAACTTCTGGAAAGAATCCGTACATTTATAAAGTAGTTTATACCATGGGTAGGGGTAACTTTGATTTTTAGTTTATAAGCACATCATCAATTTGTGGAAAAAAATGTCGTTTTGTATCAGCAGTATGGATCTTGCATCTGAAGATACAGCTGTATCTTCAGCAACATTTATGCGAGTTATTGTGAGTGAGTGTCAATATTTG
Source organism: Eurystomus gularis (assembly GCA_013400335.1). Taxonomy (NCBI): domain Eukaryota; kingdom Metazoa; phylum Chordata; class Aves; order Coraciiformes; family Coraciidae; genus Eurystomus; species Eurystomus gularis. The sequence goes on from VZZY01005983.1 coordinate 511,625, forward strand.
ATGCTGATTTAAGTGGAGATTTGCACAGATGATGTGTGGAACCCTTACAGCCTGGGTTTATATGACAGTTAAATCTAAATCTGCATGAATTCAGACCAGCTTAAATGCTTAGCAATATTTGGGTGACTGCTAATGGCTTAGTGAAATAAGAAGCCCAAGACTGCAGATGGGTGGATGCCCTATGAAATATTGTCATGTTAGGATTTTATAATCTCTCCAGATTTGGTTTTCGGATCTAACAATGGCTAAGCTTTTCATCTGATGGCTACTTTGTTTTGTGGGTACTGTGTTTAAAAAAAATACAGCCCATGTTGTGCAGCAGCTGGTCTCTGAAAGCTTCAAGATTGTTTCACCAGAAGATTTGTTGATACTTCCTTTAGAAAGTAAAAGCATGGCCTGGAAACAGCAGCTCCTGTTCTCATGTATAGAGCCTGGAAAGAAGTTCCCGTTGATGGCCATGGATAAATTATCCTAGGAGAAATCCTGCAGCTTATTTTAACATGCTTCAGGGAAAGAAAGTTGGTGAGGGCAGAAGTTTTGCTGGTTGCATGTTGTGGTGTAAACAGAATTGCAAATAACTCCTCTCTTCAGGATCTGTTATTTCATAATATTAGTATAACAAAGGGCTGAACCCTTGGACTATTGGGAGTGTGTTGTCGCATAAGTCTTCTCTGATTTCCACTGCAGTTGTTTGCCAAGCTGCTGGTGGCACCTTTAGAAATGATGTAGATCTGGAAAGTTTCTTTATCGACCTCAGAGGTTGTACAGAAAGACCAACAATCCTGTCTGGGCAGCCCTCATTCCGCTCATGAGGTGTGCAAGTCAATCTTTTGCTTGCTTACAGATTTAAGGTAAATCAGTTACCCTACCGCTGCTCCAGCAGTATAGCTAGAGCTTTTAAATTGCTCAGCCTTTGAAAGCTGCCTCAGCAGTCTCCAAGACAGTTCAAAGTAGTATTGTGCTGTGGTTTGGTGGGTGTTTTTCCCGTTTGCAGTAACGGGATGCACGTGATGGCAGTCAGCAGCGATTCTGCGTGCCCCCAGCGCCATCCCAGCTGCAAGATTAAAGACAAGGGCTTCTCTCTGGACAGTATATTCCTGCTACTTAGCGCTGGCCAGATGGTCCTTCCACCCTCCCATACAGATGTCTCCAACAGCTTATGAGCGCTCGCTGCCCGTATCTGGGGCTAACAGTGTTATTTCCAGTCACACACTTGCCGTGTCCTTTGCTTGGCTCTGTATTGCTCTTCTCATTTACAACCTATTTCTTTTTTTAATTGTTATTTATTATGCTTTTTCTTTATGTGAATTGTAGTGTCCAGTATCTCTGAACTGTTTTTCACTGTAAAATTTTTCATTAACAGGTATCTGAAACAGGTGCAAGCTTCCCAAACATGGAGCCCTCCGAATATTCAGTGTTTTCTGGACTTTCTCTTCTTTCCTGTTGACGACAGAATTGCCAGGCACATGAGTTTTTTTCTTTAAAAAAAAAAACCAAAACAAAACTTGGGTAGAACTTTTTACAAAATATTTTTACGATACACCATTTGTGCTATGGAAAGGAATATGTTTTTCTATAAACTGTGCTTTCAAAATGTGTTTGCTGGGTAGCCTGAAACTGGAGCTGTGTGGTTTTGTCAGAGGGCAGTGCTGATGAGCTGCAGTATCTGTCCTGTGATTAGGAACGATTCAGAGCATCTGATTGACCTCACACTGCTGAAGTGCTTCAGAAACGGGAAGGGGAGAGGGCAGCTGTGAAAAGGTGAGATCAGCAATGTCTCCACCCTGAGCACTGCCCACTCAACTACCAGCTAATCTGTCTGAGTGTTCTCCAGAGTGCTCTGCACAGGACTCCAACCAGTTCCTGTCTGGTGCTAAAGGGATGTGTACTTAATACCCTCTTCACACTTGGGACCTGCGCATATATATTGCGGATAAGTTTTTAGCTTATGCTGCTACCTTCTAAAATAGTTTGGTGCTAACCGTAACAGCCTGAGCTGAGAACATGTTTCTCTCAAGTGCTGCTGACCCTCCAGCTTTGAGGATAGTGCATTGTGATTCCTTGGAATGAGCATCCATGTTCTCGCACAACTCCCTAATAAAGTGTGAGGATTTTCTGTGCGGGAGGGGAAACTGCAGGCTACAGAGAGCAGGGGGTGTCCAGTGTTATGTTCCTGGTGTTCAGCCTCTTGTAATAAGAAGCCACAACCTAGGCAGAGCGTATGCATCCTCTGCTAAATCCAGAAGTGTCTTAGACATTCATCTCTACAACTTTTATAATCAAATAACTTTGTAAAGCATGCATGTAACAAAACAGGTTCCTGTGTTTCTGCAGACCACACAATGGGCTCTTTTGCTCAACTTAATGTTAATACACTTGATCCAGATAGAAAGTAGATGGGTTCTTGACACGCCACAGCAACATCTCCTCACTCGGGTAGTGAAGCACCAGTTGCTTTACCTCTTGGGATGAAGGTGCCAGGCTCAGGGCTGACCCTGCAGGAGTGTTGCTTGTGAAAGAGGGATATCCTGAAGTTGAGAAGCCTGCAGAGCAGAAGAGTTAGGAGCACGTTCCTCTTTCTGAGTTGGTTGTGTTATCAAGTAGCTACACAAACTTATTTTGAACTCTGATTTATATCTGTTCAGGATTTTGGTACCTTTTTGCCAAAATAGCTTTGGTGATACTGTCCTTTCCTATTTAAACATAATGACATGCTTGCTGGCACTTCACTTGTAGCTTATTCCACATGTATAAAATAAGTTCTGCAGGTACAGCCTGTATAATGTTCTGGGCTGTGACATAAACAGGGTGTGCTTTTTCTGCTGTTACTGTTGTTTGTGCAGATTTGTGTACAGTCAGGTTCCTAAGCGCATGTTCATTTGAAATGATGGTATTTGGCCCAAAGTGTGTGGTTGGTTGGTTGTTTTTTGTTTGCTTTTTTTTAATTATTTTTTTTGTACAATACAGTGAGGCATGATCTTGGCTGGGCTCTCCCAGAGCTCTGTAATGGAGAAAGCAAATAACTCTGAGGGCCATCCAAGTAGCTGCTGGTGTTTCTTAGGAAGATTTTCTTACAAGACGTTTGTGTCAGCTGGTGCAGCCACTTTGGGATTCTGCCTTCATCCCTGACGTGCCAGGAGAACCTTTGTTCTAAGGGGCCACCCTGGTGTGGGAGAACCCTTTGTGGAGGAACAAAGGAGCATTGTAGGGGCATGAGCCATGAAAGGGAGGGGAGGGGGGCGAAGGGTTCCTGTCAGAGGCACTGCCTAGATGTATCGATAGCAACGTTTTTCGCCATAAATCTCCCCCATGATACGAGTTCTGTGTGGGAGCTGAGCAGGAGATAAGATCTTTTATTTTGTGTAAATTCTCAGTGATGGATCTTTGATGTGGTTTTCTTAATTAAAACATGGTGCCACTTGTGTTTTTACAGCCTAAAGCAAAAAACCTGTCCGTAGGCTGGGCCATGAGGGTAGAATTATTCCTACGCTTTAAAAGTAACTAGCAGCTTGTGCCTTGCTAATTAGCAGTAGAAGAGTGGCCCTAGTTATGGCAAACTATAATGAAAGCTCATGGCTGGCAAGGGCAAAGGTCCAAGAAATGGAGAAGACGAAGTCTGGCAGCGGTAGCGGTTATTACCGCCTAGCATTCCAAATTTTAGTAAAATATGCCTCTAGTGTAAACAATCCATGGACCATACCCAAACACATGCTGTAATGGGGACTGGAGAGTTTTAAGATACAGGCATTTTTGGCTCACACCTGCAGGGGATCGTCCAGACCATCCCTCCTGTCCACCGAGGCACCAGCCGAGAGGCAAATCCCCCGGCAGCAACAGCCTCCTCACAAACCTGTGACAAATGTCCTAGATACCCGATGAGTATTTGCCTGTCGGTCTTTAATATTTGCATTGATCAACAGTGCAAGTAAACTTAAACATCACTTCATGCTTTCTCACCAAGTTCCTGGCCTCAGCCCCGTGCTAGCTGCTTCTCCTGTAGCCTTCCAGACTGGAGCACCCTTGGCTGGGGTGGCCATGAGAGCCCACCTGATCCACCAGCTTGCTGCTGGGAGTGGGGGAGGCTGGCTCCACTCTACCTTGTCTCCAGGTCATGGGCTACTGCTGCCCCTTCAGAATGCCAACGCTGTTGGACCTTCTCTGAGCTCGCTCAGCTCGTGAGCCCTCCGGGAACAGCCTGCTTTTGTCATGGGGTTGTGAGGTGAATCAGTTGAGGGGTGACCCAGTAGAAGTGGGGGGTGAGAGGAAGTCTGCTCCGCCATCGCTAGGGACTGCAATAGAGGTGAGATGGGGTTGTTTCCAGGTGGACCAGAAATGGCAGGTATTCTTCACACTGATGCGTGGGGAAGGTGAAAGGTTCTCCAGGTCCTTCTGTTTCTTTCTAGCTGAGGACAGTGCTTGGATCCCAGGAAATGATGGTAGCTAAATCGGTCATTAAAGATGAGTCCTGTTGGGTGTGATTTTAGATTACTTGTTTTCCTGTTTGTTTTGAGATCACTGGAGCAAACCGGATCAAGTGTTCTTCAGCAGAGCAGCAGTCTGGGGGTTTGCAACATGTGGAGGTATTTCACTGTGGGGGGGATTTGTTACTGCAGCCCCCCTGGCAGTGGTTTCATGAGGAGGTTTGAACGGCAGCATCCTCACATCCTGCTGGTGGTTTGCTTGGGCAAAGATAGTCAGCGTGGTTTGTGCCAGGTGTGGGTGAGAAAGCAGCTGGGTTGACCAGAGTGAAGGTGGGAGGGAGATAAAACAGGAGACCAACGTGGGCTTGTGACAGGAAGGGGCGTCTGGATTGCCAAAACGAGAGTCTTGGTTTGATGAAACTGCAAAGGGAGAGGGAGGATCCGGTGAAGGATTTGGTGTCGGAACAGGAGATCAAGGAGTCCGTGGGGCTTCTGGGTTTTGATTTGGTTTTGGAAATATGAAATGCTGGTTTTTCTGGCTGTACCCCTGTGCGCAGCAAGTCCTGCTGGGTGGGATGGACCTTTGCAAGGTCCAACTTGCAAAACAAAAGGCTGGAATTCTTTGAATGGAAGTTCAATGAAATGACTCGAACAAATGCAGCCTTGTCTTGAGTTACAACCACCAGCTTATTTAATGTGTTACCTTCTACTGTTTAGGTCTCTGAAAATAATTGTTCCAACTGTTGCCATTGTCCTGGATTGCGGCAGTGGAACAGCAAGTGGCTGTGATGGAAACGCTCCCGGGGCTGGAGGGGGGTTGTTTCTCACCTCCTTGTCAGCAATTGGCTTCAGCCACTCACATTCACCTCCCTCAGCTGGTCTTTCTTCTGCGCTGGCTTGCTGTGCATTTCCATTTTAATGGGTTTATAAATATTATTGGCTGGACCCAAGAAAAATTGGCCATTGAGGGCTTGGCCTAGCAGAGCTTTGGGGCCTGTGTCCAAAAAGGCTGCTCTCCACTCCCAGCGCCTACTGGTGGGAGCATCTGGGGCAAATTACCCGCAAATGCTTGGATGGGCTGGTCTGTGGTGCTGCTGGAGGCAAAGCTCCTCCTGTGCCAGCACTGGGAGCCTCAGCGTGGGCAGGCAAGCAGGGAAGGCAGGGGCCAGCACAGACCCCAGCAGGGAAGGGTCACTGTGGTCTCCTGAGAAGGTGTCTGCATTGAAAAATGTGCAGTGGCTCTGAGAAGAGTCCCAGCCTTCCTCTGGTGCAGCAGTGTAGGCTTCTGCACACTGGTGAAGATGGTTGGTTCACAGACGTCATGAGGGAGCGTTCTGGCTCCCAGGAGCTCTGGGTGTGCTGTGGGGTATCCTCGGCTGGTAGCATTGGCCAAGAAGCGCATGGTTCCCCTTCATTCTGCTTGGTCCCGTTGGTGATTAGCTGTGTAGCAGGGACGTAACAGAGGCAAGAGAAGCAGTAAAGATGGGAAAGCAGATTGACAATTTATTCTGTGCATCAACATGGGGCGGCACCAGCGCTCTGGGTCGAGAACATCTCTTCCCTGTGCAGAGCTGGGGTCCCTTGGGGCTGGAGGACACAAATTGCGTGTGGCTGATGTAACTGCTCCACCTCAAAGGTGCTGCTCAAACTGCCTGTCCCCAGGAGGGTTCTTCTGGAGCTCCCATGGGTGAACGGAGCCAAGGGCAGGGGTGTGCTGGTGCAGGGGGCTGCTCGGGGGGCTCTGCGGCTGAGAACACTACTCTGTGGCCTCCAAATCAGGAGCTTTGGATTCACTTTTTTTTTTTTATGACCTTCACTTGGGGAGGATTTATTGTTTTGTGATGTCGTCTGATGTGTGTGGAGCTTGTTAAATATGGGACAGCATCATTGCATAGATTAGATTGATCATCTCTCCATGACCCCACCATCGCCTGCAGGGACTGCAGGGTTGACTCGTTGCGGGTGGGCTCAACTCCAGCAGCCTTGAACCTGCTGCTCGTGAGCATCGCTGACAGCCCATCCCTAGCTGGGCCCACCTGCACCCTCCGCCTCGGAGGTGGGCACGCCTGGAGAGTGAAGGACCACGCTGGTTGTGATGCTTTGGGTGAAGCTAATGAATGATTTTGCATAAAGGGCACAGATCGCGGGGTTACGTGTCAGGGTGGGTCAACTCATCGTTGTCCCCGCTCCCTTCCACTCCCCAGGTGCTGCCTTGGATGGTGAGCAGAAGGTCGCCATGAGTCGCTGGAGCCTGGACAAGAGAAGCTGTCTGCAGTACTGCAGGCACTTCTTGGTGGACAACGGCGTGTTCCACGGTAGGTTCCCGCGTTTTGGTTCCTTTGTTTCCCACTCGGATGCCGCTGAAGTGCGGGAGCGGCAGCTGTGCCGCTCGGTACCGCTCCTCTCGGGGCCTCGC
>VZZY01005983.1:518519-664923 GCA_013400335.1 Eurystomus gularis
CTCCGCCGTCCCCCCCCGCATCCCGGTGCTCGGCCCCGGGCTCCCTCCTCCTCTCCCCCCGCCGCACATCCCTGGGCCATGGGTTCCCTCTTCTGCGCATCGCATCTGACCACGTTTCGGGGCAGGGAAACTTCGCTGGAGCTCTAATGAAAACACTAAAGCCTGGAGAAGAGCAGAGCAGCAGCTGGAGCATGGGCGGTGGACGGTTGTTCTGGGTATGGATGGTGATTGGACTCTGGAGTGAAACGGAGTCATTGTCTTGGCATGGTCTGGCACTGCTGTGCACTTACATGTTTCCTCCTGAGGCATTTCACAGAATCCCAGCATGGTAGAGGGGTTGGAAGGGACCTCTGGAGATCATCTCATCCAACCCCCCTGCCAAAGCAGGGTCACCCAGAGCAGGTTGCCTAGGTTCATGTCCAGCTAGGGTTTGCAAGTCTCCAGAGGAGACTCCACAGTCTCTCTGGGCAGCCCCTTTCTAGAGCTGCTCCAGCAAAATCTGCAGATTCTCAGGCATCCACGTATGGATCCTCTGTGTTCCTAGCGACGGGGAGTTGAAAGTCTCAGGAAGAGCTTGACTTCCAAGTATTGATTAGATGTTTTGGCAAAATATACACCTAATAGTGATTCCGAATTAGTTCCCTATCAACCCCTCCCATCTTAGCCTGTTACCGTTACAAGTTACATGCTATGATCATTCAGTTGTTGCAGTGTTCCTCCAACAGCAAAGTCAGAAAATACTCTGAAGACCTTTTAATATAAAATACTTCATTTTCAGGACCTCTTTTTGTGTGCTGTAGACTTGACATAACAAGAGATCAGGTGCATTCCCCATGCAGGTTTCTCTCCCTTTGCTGGGTAGTTTTACCCAGCCCCTGATCCGGCAGTGGATGAGGGACATCAGGCTTCAGCAGCCGTCCCTGTCTGGAGTAGACTCCTGGAGCCCTCCCTACCTATTTTGCTGGGGGAGTGACTTCCTAATGCTGTTTCTGAGAGGCCCTAATCTCATATTCCTTTTTTCCTTTGAGATCAGTGATTAAAAACTGTCACTTTAGGGCACAGATTTATGGCACTATCAATAAACAGCAGCATGGAATGCCTATAAATTAAAGACAGAAACACTCACCTTTTTCAAAAGCGAAGGTAATTTTTTTCCCTAGAGCACCTACATCTCCATTTCACAGTGTTTGTCAGGAAGCTGGGGAAGTTTGCAGCTCACAGAACAACAACGCAACCCACTGTAAACCAAACTATCTGCGTTTTTGGTTATGTCACCATCGATGAAGCTAATGGTGTAGAGGGAGAATTAATCATTTGTGAATTTGTGCGTCTTCATGAAAGCTTATTCAGAGATAACACCATTTTTCCCTGTAACCAACGCTTTTTCTCACCGGTAGGCACTGCTACTTCTATTTGGGACACTAGAAGAATGTTGCTAACTTTTCTGTAAGTCAGTGTGACAGTGGTGTTGTCACATTAGGTCATGTGTGTGCTACATTTGGGACGTACGTTACAGGGAAGATGGTTCACAGATCTGTCAGTGGTGAATCTGTCATCGCCAGGCACAACTGTTCTCTTCCCAAATGCCACCGAGAATCATTCCTGGGATTTATCAGGCCACTCATGCACTCCCACTGATTTTGGTGGGATCGTGTTCCTCCCAAGTTCTGTCTGACATTGTGGAAGGAGAGAGTTGTCTCCCAGATGTCTTCACTCAGGTGCCCCTTTGCCCAGTCTGACCACTTTTGGGGTGCTTTGCTAAATGCCTGTTAATCACGCTTCTCTCCAGCCAACAGTCTGCCCTCCAGCGTGAGGGTCTAACTGGAGCAGCTACGCTTTGGCTGTGTATTTGTGTTCTAGATCGAGTGAAAGAAGAGTCTGGTCTGTGACCTGAGGTGGTATTTGATCATAGAGCAGCACAACGTCTTTATCCTGCTAATGGCACGAAGGCTGGATAATGATCCGTTAGCACAAAGTCCAGTAACCCATGAACAGTGAGTGATGAGTCTGCAAAGTGATAATCATCTAAAGTAGAAGACCTAATTAGCAGGAATCCTAGAACCAGAAAGATTCTATGGCTTAATTTATTTGTCTTTCATTCATGACTAGACAGGTTTATTTATTTTCCCCTAAAAGAATCCCTTCAGGGCTTCCCATTTGTCTCTTCAACTTAAGCAAGACGCTGCAGTGACAATTACTTTCACTCTGGGTACATGGAGGGAGCTGAAGTCTCTGCTGGAGGATTTCTTCCCATCCTCCTTGCCTTTCTGAGAGACCAGGTCATAGAATCACAGAATGGTTTGGGTTGGAAGGGACCTTTCAAGGTCATCTGGTCCAACCCCCCTGCAGGGAGCAGGGACATCTGCAACCAGAGCAGGTTGCTCAGAGCCCCGGCCAACCTCCCCTGCAATGGTTCCAGGGATGGGGCAGCCACCACCTCTCTGGGCCAGTGTCTCACCACCCTCAAGAAGGACTGAGCAGTGACTTTGGCCTTTGCATGACTAAGCAAATGCCAGACAACTAAACCGGGACTTAGCTGTGTCTGAGACCATATTTTCTCCAGCAGATGTAAGGAAATTGTACTTGTTTAAAACTTTTTTACACCACTGGGAAATTAGGAAAGAAAATCTAATGTGAACTCTACGTGGGAGGGGTCCTGTCTGTTTGCAGGGAAGGTGCCGCGATCCTACCCCTTGTGATTTGCTGACATTTCAATATTTGGGTTGTATGTGTCCAGCTCGAGCATCTATTAATTCTAACTTGCACAGTGTTTTCATGATTTTCTTGTAGCTATTACTATTATAGTTTCATATTGTGACATTGTCTCTTCAGGGAGGAAGCACACAGAGCTGTTGATGAGCTTATTTTTCTACATTTATGAATGCTAATATTCTGAAATTGTTAAAGAGGAAGAAGCTGCGACTTGTTTAGCAAATAGCTGATTTGTCTCAGCAGTTCTGAAAGTAGCTGTTAATAGCTATCTCAGAGTCAGTTACTCACACCAGTTATCTTTTCTTCTTAAGTTCTCTCAGAAATATAAACCCTTTGTTTAAATTGCATTTCCATAGTTGTGATTAATCCTCTTTCTTAGTTTTTAATGTTCTCTTCTGGCCTCTCCACCTCTTCCCAGACATGTATCAATAGGGACTTGACTGCTAGTGGTAGGATGTCATGTTAATTCAGTCTTGCTCACGGTATCTAAACGACACCCTTTCATTCAGAGCAACGCGCCAACTCTGCTGTATTGGCTTGTCTGGAAGGTCACGTTACGGTGGCACGGTTATTATCTGTAACAGAACCTGTAATCTGGAAGAACTGCTGCACTTCGGGTGCAAGCCAGCCAGAAAAAAACATCCCGCTGCATTGGTTGTGTTCATAAAAAGCAGAGGAACAACGTTCTCCGCAGAGACTCCGGGACTGGGAGCCTCTGCAGAGGCACACAACGTGAACTTTGCTGCCCAGCTGTGTTCATCTCTGATGTTTCCTTCATACCCTTCTGGGACCTGCATTGCTTTAAGAACTAGAATAGATGGTATTCCATTTGTTCATCTCCAGCTGAGCTGTTTAAATGCCATAAATTCTCACGGACTTGAAAGACAAGCAGTGAATGCTTCTGCTCCAATGTGGGAGACCATCAGCAGCAAGAGAGGAGGTGGTGGAGAACAAAGCATATGAGATACGGTAACAGGAGGACAGCACCTTCCCGGTGGGATGTGTTAGTTGATGGCAGATGCGATTTGGAGTGTTGCAAAGTAAGATGAAGATGTTAGTGCTGCGAGGCCCAGCCTGATGCAGTTCTGGTCAGTGGCATTTGAGCAAGGAGAGCTCAGGGAAGAGGAGAGGAAAGGACTATGGAAGTGGGGATGAGAGAAGTCTGGCTTGTTTAGCTTGGAAAATCGGACTGCTGACTACAAATGCATTGTGAAGAGAAAGCTCAGGGAAGAAAAGGCTTGTTTGAACTGATGGGGAAAGTTGGCACAAGAGCAAATTGAAAATTGTCCATGAGTATATAAATAGACAGGAAGAACTGACAGACTTTGGGGTGGAGACTGGCAAGTTTTGAAAAAATGGTTAAAGCTTCTTATCTGGGCTCTCTCTCTGAAGTTGTAATTCATAGCAAGCGGTATATTGACTAATGGGAATACGAGGCTGGCGAGCTGGTTACGTGGTCCCGGCTCAACTCCCGTGTACAGCACACAGCAAATACAAACAGGAGCGTTTCCATTTCCCGCTGCCGAGCACAGACCAGGCTGAGCTCTGCCAGAGCGTCATGGTGCTTGGAGACGCTTGCATGTTGTTAGGCAAGGAAAAGTATCGATACACAACTGCGAGCCTTTCCACGGGCCTTCGGTGGGTTGTCTTTGAGTAATGACTGAACATTCGGATGTGTAAGGCTGGAGTACTTCGTGCATCAAAATTGCCTAAGGATTCCTCAGAATTTTATAATTTTATTAGGAAAAGCTGCTAATAGCTGCATTTGCAGGATATTAAAATTCTTATCTGTTTATGTCTGAAATTTTTGGTTACAGAAGTGGAGGTTGCTGCTGTGTCTTGTACTCTAGGGAGTCTTATCTGCCTAGAAGCAAAAATGTCAGTTTTCTTCAGTAACAGCGCGATACAGCTCTGTGTGTGCACACCGAGAATAACAAACTGGAGACAGATCTGGGTTTAAGCTATTTTAGCAGTTTCTGTCGAATAGAGCAGATAAGCAATTATAATGTTTGGAGTAGCCTTGAGGACTTGATGAACCCACTTTCTTTTCCTTCCTGTTGCAAACGGTGCCAAAATACAAAGCACGTTACGCCTCTAGGCTTGGAAAAAGATTTTTTTAAATTTTCTTGGGGTTTTCAAGCCGTAAATGCAGATCGTAGTTTGTTTGTTTGCTCGCTGGCAGTAGCAGTGTAGGAATAGCTGTGTTGTCAGACCAAACATCCATCTACTTTGCTGGCAGATGTCTGGGGCTTAAAGTATAAAGGGGGAGAAAAACCAGTGTGGGGGTTTTTTTGGTATCACAACCAAATAACCTTTTCTGTGGCACAACCTCCCAGTTCCCACTGGTCAGCAGCATAAGGCCTTCCCCAGCCAGAAGCTGCATCTAGATAATTGCATTTATTTACTGTACATCTTTTTTCTGAAGTTTTTTAGAATTCGCTCATGCTTGTGACCATTGGTGGGAATTAATAACTCCAAAACTAACAACTTCAAACCTTCTGCTTGAAGTAACATTGTGACTTTGTGCAGCCTTGCCATGTTCATGCTGTGATGGATGGAGCGTGTTTGGTGGCTTGATTGCTTCACCTTTGAAAGTCCATTGGCTGGATGTACTGAACCAAGGTAGCTGGTAAGGTAGATGGGTACCTGTGTTCAGTGTCTCGGTAGTTCTCAGTGTCTGCCTTCTAAGGTCTCACTGAGGACATGGTGGAGAACGCTGGTGATAACACTTTCCATTCCTGGGAAAGGGAAAGCAGCAGGAATGGGAACTTCATTCCTGACTTCAGCATCGAGGTCCCAAGCCTTAGTGCAGCTTTGGTACCAGCCTGCCGTGGATATCAGAACTTCCACTTACTTCACATGGCACTTTGCAACAGGCCACTCAAACATTTACCTCATGCTGGCGCTAAGCAAACAGTGTTTTTCAGTAGTTATTTTGCCACCTGACAATGCGCAGCGATCTGTCTGTCCCAGCCACCAGTGAACCCACCGGGGAAGTTGCTGCCCACTAATCTGGATTCCTCCTTCTGCCCTCAGTCTCTAGTTTCAGCTCATCCTTCAAAAGGTTCTTCCAAATCACCTGCTTACTTACGTCTCAAGTTGAGGGGGGCAAGAGAGACAGCCCAAGAAAACTGCTTATTTTGAGAGATGATCTCCAAGATTTCTGAGATGTGAAGAACGTGGCTGTGCACCACCTTTCTTAGCTGAGCGCCCGCTGCTGTTGCACAGCCAGGTTTGGGCAGCTTCCCAGAGATTGCTCGCGGCAGGCGTTACTGCAGTGCTTTTCCATTCGTTTCAGTCACACAAGCCGAGCTTTTGTGCAAGTTCTTGTAGGATTTTTTTGCTTCAATAATCTTCAACTTCTGTGCCCAGTGAGTGGGAACATAAAATGCATTATGTTTTACTTCTTATACAGTAAAATGCTCTATTGTGGTTATTAGAGCACAAGAGTTTGGGGGGGACAATATTAAGTCTTTGCTGAATCGCACATAGACGTTGGGCTTGATGTTCGCTGGTGGGCAATGCTTTATAATTAGCTCTGCTGAAGCCTCATGCGAGCCCTTCGCTTGAGGCTAGAGTGCTGAAGATGCCAGATGTAGACTGCAGAATTCAGGCTTATATCTTAATAGTCAGCTTCGATTTAAGTTTTATGATGATGCTCGGGAAAGCGGGACAAGTTAATAGTGCAATCATTTAGTTTTTGGTTTATATTCTGATTTATGTAATGAAATATCCACAATTCATTCCTTGAGACAACCAGCCATAACTGAGAATGTATTTGCCAGAAGGGTGTTAAAGAATTTATTTATCAACGTTCATACAGATTTTTAAAAGTGCCTAAAACGACTGGAGAAGCTGCCTCTTGGTGCTTCCCTGAATGTGTAACTACCTTTCAGAATCTCGTGTCTATCACTAGATGCATCCTTCGGTGGAAGGAGGAATTTTACGTGTGGGATTTGTCTCTAGCCGGTCTATCAGCAATTGAGTTCTAACACCAACTGTTTTTCCCCTTCCATCTTTGTGTATTTGCCGGCTTTCCAAAGAACTGTCTTGATTAATGACAAATGAGTTGATAAAAGCTTTAATCTGATACAAATGACAACTTTTTCATGCAGTTAATATAAAGTTTTATTCATTGCTAGCTGACTCGGAGAGGTTGTATTACGGTATTAAATTTGGATGATGACTATGAGGATGTTGTTATCTTCTTATTTCATTACTGTAAGAGGTAGAAGTTTTCTAATCAGCTTTTCTTGCTCTTGAGCAGAATTAGTCTTTGTACCGATTTACAGCTATTTTGAGAGTAAAAAAGGAAAAATCAATGAGCCAGAAAATTAATATTCTTCTGATGCTGTAATTTCAAAACTGTTGGTTAAATAATACTCTCATTTGTTGGGAAATGAATACTTTGCAGTAGCACGTGCACTGTCGTGTCCCTGTCTGGTAATCTAAGCCTTGTTAGGTACAGGGTTTAGCTTTGAAAAATTGGGCTTCCAGTTTTGGCAATTTGGCAAAGGCTGATGCTTTTGGTAGTGAGTTTCTCCAGTTGTGGATGGCGATGTGGCAGCTATTTGCCTGTCCTGTCGGTCATCCGTTTTGCCGTGGGAGTATCTGGTGGTTATCCCGTGGGCTGTTCTCTCGCACCGATGAGCTGGGAGTGCTTCAGCGGCAGGTTTGATCTATCTTTTCCTCCGGGGAGCTAAAAATTTTGGCGTCGGTTTGGTAGCCGTACCCCAAGACAAGCCGGCACTGTTGCGTCCCTCTGGCGTTGCTTTTGGCACGAAACAGGCCACGTTTCCCTCATCTTGGCCAGAAGCTGTGAGCTGAACTACAGCGTGTTTTAAATGAAGACATACTTGTAACTGTGCACGGAAGAATTGCAGTTTGCAGATATCCCAGGAAAGCTTTAAATCCCTTTTCTAAATGAAATGACAGGGACAGTGCCTTGACACGGTCTGCTTTGTACCTGGAGGTTCTTGCTGTCTTATCCCTTCATTCCAGTGCTTTAATGACAGAACTTTTCTTTGCACAGGAAATTAAGATGACTGGTAGATAGTATTAGCCCGGGAGAGATGGATTTTGAGTGAATGAACATCTTTTTAATAAATCTGACTGCTTTTGTAGGGGAGATTGTCAAAAGCTATCCTTGAAATGAAGCTTGGAGGGTGGTTCATGTATTTCTTGAAACCAGCTTAAGAAGTCGAAAAACTCAGACTTCTAAGCATGGCAAGGCATTGGCAAAGGCCTCCCAAGGAAGGGCTTATGGGGCAGAAAACCTAAGTAGGAAGAACAGGCATATGAGTGAGCATCTTGCCTTTCCTGCCAGACCTTCTCTTGGGGTTGTGCAACACCTGTGAAGGAGTAGCAGCTGTTGAAAATATGTGCTGTGTTACATGGTGATCATGGATGTTAATCCAGGCAACAGAGTGACAATCTTCTGTTTGGAAATCTTGCTTGTCACCATCAACTCTGAGGCTTTGATAGAACTTTGCTCCTGCACTCCAGCAGGAGCACCACGATCCCTCAGAGAGCAGGGGACACACGTGGAAGCGAAGCAAACTGGAGAGATGGGAGGGTTACGCAGCCACTGCTTAAACAAGACGTAGGTGTGGTGTCAGATGGTATAAGGTGGACTAGTTGCCTTTTGGCTTTTCCATTTGCAGACGGTTGAACTCTAATGTGGTGTGTCTTCAGGGACATACCAGTTTCAGATTTGACTCTGACAGGACTATGGACTGGGTCAAAACCTGGCTGGTCAGTGAAGAGTTGTCCTGGTGATATATTTTTTTTTTTTTAAAGTTGAATAAACCTACAACTATTTTCATACCATTTGGCATATGCCTCCTGAATTCCACAGAAGTCTTCATTTGCTTGCTGTAACATTCTTGCTGACCCATGAGGACAAGTCTAATTTCTAAAGCCATGTAGCATTTAAGCACTTCTATTTTTAAAATGAACTTTTTTGAAGACAAAATAATGATGATATTAATAATTGGGCAAGGTTTCTAACGGAACAGCTTTAGTGTTAAAAATGCTCATCTCAGGTAACAGAACGACGGGGGTGTGGAGTCATTTGCACTTAACACATTATCAAGTGCAATCTGATATATCAATAATTAATCTATAGAGTGGTGACAACTTATTTTTTTGTTGATGAGTTGTGGCCATAACACCTCAGTTCAATGAAATGTAAATGTGTTGATAACTGTCTAGAGGCTGCAGAGTGATGACTTCACCCGTCAAGGGAGGTGTGAACCAGTGGTGGGGCGATGCTGTCACTGTTCCATCTCCCTGGTGAGGACAAGTGAGACCTCTCTGCAGAGCACCACTTCTGCTGGGTCCTGCCCTCCGTGGCTGGAGGTGGGATCAGAAGCATGGACTTTGCAGCCAAGAACGATCCTACAGTGAGTTTGGGGGTTGTTCCATTTTAAATGTTGCTAGATATAGTCAACATGTATCTTGTAGCGTGTCGCAATCTATCGTGACATGTGGTGACTGTGGGAAGTCTGACTCTTTGTGATAGCCTCAGCAAAGAAATAATGATTCCTCAGTAAGTAAAAAATATCAACTCCCCTTGTATCTTGTCTCCCATCTCACTCAAGTTCCACAGGGAGGTAGCATTACGTGGGGGGGGTTTGTTGTGGTGGTTTTTTTCTGCCCTCAGTCACACTGTCCATCGTGTAACTTTTTCCTGGCATGCACTAGACCAATTCTGTCCTCTTTCAGTGCTGTGGCGATCTTTGAGAATACAGCCGGGGCTTGCTTTGGTGCGCTGCTGTAAATGTCACCATGTGAAAGGCAGCTGAATAGTGGAACTCTTGGAAAACGCCATAAATCAAAGGCACGGAGCATTGTGTAGGGAGCCTACTTTATTCTTGCCGTGCTTTCCAGCACTGCATCCCCTGGGCTGCGTCGTAAAGAAGTAATTTATGCAAGTCTGAGCATCTCTGCCCATTGTTCCACGCTGACTGTAAACCTACTGGTTTCAGTAGTATTGAGTTGGCTTGAACAAGCCCCGTGTTTGGGCAGTGCGTGGTAATTTTCTACAGGCACTGGGAGAGTTAGCGCTCGGCTTCTCACAGGAGACTTGTTCTTACGACACCAAATGCTCAGTGATGCACAGGCTAAACCATTTGCATGCTTTGTGCTGTTACCGGCCTGATTCTGCAGAACGGCTGTTCCCCTTTGAGTTAGTGACAGAGGCAGGAGGAGGGAAGCACAAAACCTGGCGAAAAGGAGCGTGGTCCACAGAGGTTCTCTCCTTCTGCCTCGCAGAATCCCGTGGCTGCAGACGCTGGGAGTTACTTTGGAGCGAGGGTGGTTCTCCTCTTCTGCATTCAGCCTGCGTCTCTCTCCTGTTCTCTAACAGAAGTACAGTAATCCGCTCCTGACTGGCTCCCGAGGTGCCAGCAGGATTTCCTTGCGCTCGCCTGTAGATAGAGCTCTTCTTCCCAGGCGTTACGCGCTCTTAATGCCTGGAGAAGCATCTTAATCGCCGCGCTAGGCATGCACGTCTCGTACCAAAAGTAGTTGCTGCTCCTGCGTTCCCACAGCAGCAGCAGCAGCACAGAGCAGATGCTTTCAGCTTCCTTCCCAGGCTCTGCTTGTCAGGTTTGAGAAAGTTGTCTAGTATTGCCTCTGGATTCGTGCTTGCCTGTCTTTGTGTTATGGATCACAAAGGTTTCGTCGTTCCTCGTGAAGAGCACTGCTGGCACTCTTCTCCTGTGCTTCTAAGGATTGCTTTCCAAATATGTTAACTCTGGAGACCTGGAGATTAACTGGAGGCTTTCCTGAAGTGAGAATTTCCTTTCTACTTGCCAAGAATGCATGAGTTACAAATTTAATGGCAGACCTTGAAGTGTATAAAAATTTAAGTCCAGAAAAAGGTAAGGATATGTTTGAGTTTGGAATTACTGTAACAAGAGCTCGTCACATTTCTGGAAGTGCTAATAGAAAAATCAGATAACTTTATCCATATGATTGGTAAGTTACATGCAATGTTTACGTGGACATTATTAGTATGAAAAATCTGTGTGTGTGTGTATTCCTGAATATTTAAGAGGAAAACTTGGTATTTTCATATTAGCTTGAAAGTACATTTCTCCATGAAAACATGTGGATTGTATGTGAGATACTGCTTTGATATGGACAAGCTGCACTGGTGTGTTAACTGAAATTATTACAAATGTATTTGTTTTGTTTTTTTTAAAATTAATTTATTGGTCATTTTGCTGTGGCATAGCTTTCTGGGGAAGAGAGTTTCTAAGGGGGGTTTGTTGTTGTTTTTTTTTTCCTAGTAGCATTTACAAACAGTGTAACATATGCAAACGATGTGTAAAATTCCGATCACACAGCATTGGATGAGAAAGAGGAGTCTTTTGAAGAATTGCGGGAGGATGGTACAAAAAAGGAAGACATCTTGAATAACTTTCTGCAGTAACTTGTAGTTTATGATGTCTGGTTTTGTTCAGTTAAGTCAGCGCTGCATGGAAAGTGGTTATTTGTTTAAGCCTCTAAGTGGATATAGAATAAATGCTGTAGAGAGGAGGGGAAATCACAGTAAATATCGTTTATTTTTTCATTTTGCTCATCCTTAATGATGTTGGGTTATGTGCTTTTAAGGAAAAAAACCTCAGAAAATGCATCTGGCAAAGAGCTGGCTTGTCCAGATTGGGTAGTTCAGAAGACATTTTCTAACAAGATTATGATTTGAAAACAAACTAATCTGAAATAAAACCAGCAGAAGTCAGGGATCGTACTTTGAAATATCATCGTACCCACTATGAAGCATGTTTTAAAAATGGAAGGACTGTGCTGGGGGTTGATATACACTGATTATTTTTCTCTTTGTATTTAGCATGGGTGGTTTTATTTTAGAAGTATTTCTGAGCTAGGGAAAGTTACTGGAAATAGAGCTATTGTGAAATAAATTGGGACTGTTTTAAGAAACAGTCAATTATTTGTGTGTCCTGTCAGGGAAAGGCCTCCTGTGCTGGAGTGGGTGTGCTGCAGTTCCTAACGGCGTGGTTTTATTTTGGAGGCTTTGGTTACACAAGGCTCTACATTAAGCTTTGATGCGAGCGGTCAGGTAAAGGAGAGCGGGTGTTACTCCATCTGCTTCGGAGGTATGGGAGGTAACGGATCTGGCCCCATTTAATAATTTACAAGAGCTACTTTATTTGAAGGGGGCTTTTGGAACAGTCCTAGAAGAAAAGCATCAGGTTTATTTTTTGGAGCTTGTGTAGATGTGTATGTGTGGATAAACATTTGATGCTGAAGTGCTCATTTGATGGTAAAATCCTGTTTGAGGTCATTTTGCAGTTGCTTTTCCTTAGCTGGAATAGCAGCTGCCCAGTTTCTGCAAACCTTTTCCAGTTAGCAGCACTAGCATGGCTCTGCCTGGGGGAGGCGGTTAAAGGACGCAGAAGCAATGAGCACATCTCAACTTGGGGTCCCTCCTGTCCAGGTTTGGCTGTGTTGGCAGCGTTGCAGCAGCACGTGTGGTGTCCTGGCTGGGCTCCTGGGCTGCCCCTGTGCCCAGGATGGGGGACACAGCACTGAGCGAACGTGGACTTGGCTTGGTAGGGTTTGTAGGCATGAATATATTCACATGCTTGGGTGGTGGAAGAAGGTAGAATACCTGATCTCCCCCTTACTCAGGCTGGGGATTACTGTAGCCTGCCAGCACTGATACCGATAAGAGCAGGATCATGTCCCTTGCGCAGTTATGCACGTACGAGCGCCTGGATGAAGGGGTAGCTGAAGGAGCAGGCGTTGTGCGTGCTGCTGGCCCACCATCTGACAGGGCTCTGCAATGAGCACTTGCGGGAAGCAGCAGCTCCGTGCCCGCCACCGGTTTGGCCGTAAGTTCATACATGACTGGTGACCACGGTGAATGGGAACGCGAGTGTGCTCAGAGAGGCATCGGCAGTGGGACAGCCATGGGCATGGCGCGGGAGGAGCGGGACAGGCTTCCCTTGGCCGTGGGTCTGGGATTTGGCTAACAGGTCGTGGTACTTCAGTGATTGTGGCCTTCCGATATCTGAAGGGGACCTAATAGAAAGCTGGGGAGGGACTTTTCACAAGGGCTTGTAGTTATAGGGTGAGGGGTAGTGGCTTCAAACTGGAAGAGGGGAGATTTAGATCAGACTAGAACTTAGGAAGAAACTCTTCAATTTGAGGGTGGTGAGACACTGGCACAGGTTGCCCAGGGAAGCTCTGGATGCTCCATCACTGGATGTGTTCAAGACCAGGTTGGACGGGGCTTGGAGCAACCTGCTCTAGTGGGAGGTGTCCCTGCCATGGCAGGGGGGTTGGAACTGGATGATCTTTAAGGTCCCTTCCAATCCAAATCATTCTGTGATTCTGTGCTCTTGTGGTTAGTGCTTTAGCAGAGCCCTGGGGCTGCAGTCAGTCCAGCTAAGCAGAGAAAGAGCAGTGAACTACCTCACATTTCATTCACGGGGACTACTGCAGGAGCCTTTTTTAAGGTTGTTGTTAGTGCTTCTTCGGAACCCTTGTATCTTTACCTCTATTCAAGCACCTGTACAACAAGTACTAAGTTTGGATGCATTTTCACATGTTGGCAGTAGAAACATCAATCAGCATGAAACTCAGATGCACAAAACATTGTTATTTTCAGTAATAAAATTACTTTGGTGTTTGAGACTGTCAGTTCATTGTTTGCCCACAGCTGACTCACTGTCAGTGACTTGCACCAAGGTAGTCTGAGAATGGAACAGATAAACATGTTTCTTTAGCAAAATGACTGTTTCTGAGGAGCATGAATAACTGAGTTCATATCATCAGTTGCACTGTAGTATTCATTCATCACTTTTAAAAGGTAATTAACTCCACCTTCAGCTCTACTCTGCTTTTTCGGCTCCTGCTCTCTGATCGAGCCCCAGATGTGGGTTTATTTGTCAGCCTGAGGGGGAAGCAATGTTCCCTGCAGCCTGGCCTCTGTCACAGCCCAGCGTGATGAGCAAGCTCCAGGTTCTGGGGACTGGATCCCTCTTCCACCCACCTCATCCTGCAGCTACAGCTGCTCTCGTGCCCTGTGGTTTGTTCTCCACACCAGGCTGTGATGCTGTAGGGGAGCCAGGACGGCTGTGACATATTGCTATTTGCTGATAAATTTGCAGACATCAGAATTCACTGTTTGCGCAGGAGCTGGGGCGGTTTATCCTCTGCACGTCTCCTGGGTGCGGACAGGAGCAAGCCTTAAGAAGGGTGTTCTGGTGGGGTGGTTCTATTTCTGTTTTGTTGGAGAAGTTAAGGGGGGTAAGATACAAAGGAATGGCCTGTTTTCGGGGAGAGAGATGAGGAGATCTGACTCAGCTCACTATGTATGTTGTGGGAATTGTGTTTCATTAAGTCCTGGGTAGTACATAGAGGATCGAGGAACGGGCATGACATTCAATGCTGTACAACAAAGGCAGGCTTGGAACAAGGTGCGCTTGGTTCTGGGGCATATGATCCTTCTTTTTTATTTAGTGATTCTTAGGGGGCAGACATGGGATTCTGGAAGAGAAAGAGCTTGTGGCTTACTGTTTTCCACTGTGCTCTCTGCATCTGGAGGCATAGCTCCTGGGATGCCTTTCAGACTGCTCTTTTTTGCTTGCTGTGAGACCTCAGAGGAGGAGCTGCTGCCTTAGTGCTGCTGGGGAGCACACACAGGTACCTGACTCACCTGAGCAGCTCCGAGCAAGTTCCTGCCATCCTTTCTGGTACCTGAGCAAATCTTGCCTAGCTACAGGCAGACCCGAGGGCTTCCTTCAGAGACATGGCCATACACCCACAGAACAACGTCTCATTCTTCTTGCGAATGGCTCTGGCAGCATGAGGATGCTGCCCAAGAAGCCAAATGCCTCTCTGCCCTTTGCTTACCCTGAAGCCTACTCTGGAGGCTGTGGCAGCAGCTCATACAGACCTGTCCACTCTTCCTCCGTGTTGGCAGGTGCATCGGGAACTATCCTCCTCCATTTCTTCCCATCTGCTGCTTCTTCCACTTGCTCTATAGTGTCGGAATCAATTGCTGTGCCCTCCCTGCTGAGGGATCCTCACCCAATAAGGAGGATTAGGATGTGCAAACTTGTTAACTCTGTTTGCTTAATAAATCTACGCTCCTTGTTCACTCTGTTGAAGTGACAACGTGTTTTGGCAGTTGGCCATGTCTGTGGTTAAATGGCTGTGCTTTTCAGTGTTGATAAAGAACTAATTCCATAGTCCTAATGGAAAACTTGCACTTCCCAGTCGTGCTGGGTCACAGTGGCACCAGAGCTCTCAGAGGAGCTGCTTTGATGCAGCCCGTTTCTGAAGAAAGGAGGAGAGATCTTGGGGATACTTATTTCAGGAACCAGCAGCACTAACATTCCCCAGTGGGCTGTCATGCAGTCACTCTCTTGGCTCTGTGTTTGGAGGCAGTGGCCTGTTGAAGGTGCTTCTTTCTAGATAAGACTTAGAGCTGGGTTCCTGAAGCCTTGTGACTGCACAGGACCTCAGGGTGCTTCAGCAGTGTAAGTGTCCAGCAGGACTGCAGAGAAGATGCACCTGCTGAACGATCTGTTCATCTGCTGCTTGAATGAAACCTGGGCTAGTTTTTTGAAGATAATAATTAGAAGTGTGCTGAGCTAGCAGAAGGAAAGGATCCTTGAGCAGAGGTGGAGAAATCATTATTAGTAGTATCTGGGGGCTGCTTCAGTTGCTACACTGAAGTGTGGATCTCCAGAAGGGGATCAGAGACCCGGCAAATAAGGCATGGTCCCCGCAAGTCATTTTGTGCATTGCGCAGTACTCTGGAAAAGACTCTGTGGGAGCAAACCTTATGATTAAGGATCACTAAAACTCTTTTGGGATTCTATTGTAGTGCCAGGTCTTTGTTTCAATGCTTCCGGCTCCTTTCTGATCTCTAAATACAAAAGAGGAGGGGGCCTCAGCCTGGGAAAGGACTCTGGGTGCTTCCATGGCAAGAATAACTCCTCATTGTCAAAGATCAGCTGTGGAGAAGGCACAGAGCAGAAACCTTCCACTCCTCAGAAGAAAACAAGCAGAGTTGATCTGATCACCCTAGAGAAGCATGAAAGCAGCAATCTCAATGTGGTGGGTGAAAGAGGAGTTACTATGAAACATGTCTTAGTCGTGTAACTTCTGGGAGCTACTATTGCCAAGTTTTTGTTTGCTTATTTTTAAAGAAAAAAAAGACAACACCAGATAGTTCCCAGACCTACAAAGAGTTAAATCTGTGCTGATAGATTTGGGTTGGGTTGGTTGGTTTGTTTTCCTTCTGGCTAGTATATGATTTTGTTCTTAAGCTTCACCCCCTTTTTTGCCTGTGTATTATTGAGTGAATTTACAAGCAGGAGTTGTCTTTCAGATTTTCTAATTTTCATTGTTTGTAAGCCACTCACAGCTGGTTTGAGTAGTCCCAGTTTGTGTTTGCCTGCTTACTTGTTTTGATTCTCTACCTTCTGGAGGACTGAAACGAAATCCCTTTGTGCTTCTCAGCTGGGCCTCGCAAGGACTAGCACTGGCCTTTGGTGTCTCTGCCGGCGTGTGTGACTTCCTTGGGGATTTCTTGAGCTTTACAGAAGTGTGAGAGATTGTCCGTCTCATGTCTGTGGACTTCATGGGGATTATTGTTAAATCCACTCCAAGAAGCTTAATGTAAAATTCCGTAAGGTTGCAAGAGTTGCTGTAAAGCATATTAAAATCTGGCATAAAACAGGAGATGTGGCTATTCAGAATGGTCCTGCCTGGGGCCGTGGGTTCCCCCAGACCTGCACCCGCGGGCTCTGCTCTCCTGGGCTCATTGGCTGTTACGTAAGGACCAGCAATCAGCCATGTGGTGACCTTAGCGGTAAGCTGCGCGGTGTGCTGGATATTAGTGCTGTTCTGTGGGATTTAGACATAAATGTGCTCTCTGGGGAACAGGGGTAGGGACTAAATGGCTTTTAATAGCAGTAGCATAAAGGTGAACTTAGAACATGCTCAGGATGAATAATGCAAAATAGGGCGAGGAGAAGGGTTCAGGCAAGTCAGAATGTTGGGGGTTTGGGGTGTCATTATTTTGTTTTCTTTTTTTGGTGATTGCATCCCGGGTGTCTTCACTACATGGCTCATGGTAGTTCAGTTCCATACTGTTCTCTAGGCTGGGCAGTGTGTGTGTGCTTTTTTCTTTGCACACTTCCTCAGTGCCTGATTCTGGGAATGTGCATCTATGTCAGTAAAAGCTGGATTCCAGGCTGGATCCAGGTGTGTGCTTCCAGTGACTCCCATGTCAACTACCAACAGTCTACTTCTCGTGTAACAGCCTCAACTAAGAGTGCAGTTTCTGCAGTCATGGGGGTTTTACATCTGGAAATTTGAGAAAACTACAATGGTGGCATTTGGGGCTGTAAATAAAGTAAGATAAACCATGCCTTCCATAGTGTAAGGGCAGCTACCCTGAGGTGAAGTGCAGGATCCGGTTCTGGATCTTGGGATACCACAGTCCGATGAACCATGGGAGATGTCTGCAGAAGTCCTGGGAACAGCACGTGGTGCTGATGGCAGTGGGGGAGCTTTTGGCTCTTCCCTCTGAAGAGAGAACAAACAATATACCTGCAAAGTGCACAGTAAACCCCAAAATACTGAATGGTAGGGGAAAAGAGCTGATGCTGCAGTTGAAAAAGAAACGCAGAAAATTCAGAAGTTACTTTTATCTCCTCAAGCTTAATATAGGCTTAGTGCAGCCTGCTGCATATAATTTAGAAACACAGCTTATATCCTCTTTCGTAATTATACTTCTCATTGTTTGGTAATGCTCTTTATACCTTATTTAATCTTTTTGCTTTGTCAGATGGCTGGAACGTTAAGTCCATAAAAGCAAGACATGAGACCAAACCTTTTTTTCCTTTTGGTTGCCCTTTGAAATATTAATTTCTTAACCTATAGTGTAACAGGAACAGTAAGGAAGAACTGATTTTGTGGACAGCAGCAAAAAAATTGGTTTGCTCTTTGATTTAAAAAAAACTCTGCCTCACAACCTGAGTTAAATAGTTAACATCATCTCTTTGCAAGTAATGGTTCTTTGTAGGCAATGGTGGAAAAAAGAAAGTTTTTGCAATGAATCTGGGTAAAAAAGTGAAATAAACCCCTGTTAACCCCAAACCCCTATTCCCCCAAGATTTTACTGTAGGCTCTTGGCAGCAGAGAGTTTTCCTTTACCGACAGTGCTGCCGGTTCCCTGGTATCACTAGAGGGTCCCGTGTGCCTGAAAGGCTCTGTGCAAAGCACGCCATGTGCACGTCATAAATCACGGCTGAGAATTAAACCCAGTTAATTACAAACTCCTCCAAAAACAGGGCATGTGCAGGGAGCGGCTGTTAGACCTGTGAGCAGAGCTGAACTTTGCACGAGCGGCTCTCGCAGGGTGCCGTGCTAAGCTCTTCCCTCGATATTAAAGACCTGATTGCACATGGGGATGGATTAGAGCAGAGCTGGACGGAAGGTAGCGGTGGCTGATTTGGGGCGGATTAGAGTGCTTTTTGAACGCAAGGCCGCGTATGGTTAGTGGTCAGAGTTCCAGCTTAGTGTGCCCAGGCAGCAGCTTGATTTATTCAGCAGCGAGGAGCAGCCTTGTCAGGTAGAATAAACAGCGTCCACCTAACGTGCGAGATTTCAAGTAACATCTGGATTCACCGGGGGCTCGGATGGCTTTCCTCCTGGTGTCAGAGGTCTGCCATGTGCTGGGGAGCGTGGCCACGTCAGAGAAAGTCCAGCTGGCACAGATGGGTTTGTATCTGGTTTTCCATTTGGTAGAGAAGCAGCTCCTTCCGAGGAGATGTGCGTGCTACTGATGATTGTTATCATCGCTTGAACTGAAATTTAAAAATGCTCTTTGAGTTCGGGTCTGTTCTGCTTATAATGATTGTTTTGGGAGGAAAAAATAGGCTGGAATTTCAATATTATTATAACCCATGAAACTACAGGATGTCTGTTAGGATGGTTTTGGACTGCCAAGAATGTTTGCGTAAGTCTGGGAACAGAAGTAGCTGTAGTTTTCAGATTTTATATTTACTTTGAAAGTAAAGCTTTAAATATACAATGCAGAAGCATAGTATTTCATTTGAATTTCCAGATTAGTTAACTTCCTTTGTTCTTGTAACACGTAAAGGAAGTTTAAACTAGAATACAATGTAGTTTAAAAACTGCACAGCTAGTCTTTGCATTAGAAAAATACCATAGAATGGAAACCACCTCTGGCTTTCTCCAGTTTTAATATATGTCTGCTTTGAGGAGCTGCTTCATTTACTCAGTATTCATGGTTTCTCTAGAGGATTAAATGTTTTTCTGGAACCAGTTTTCCTGTTGCTCAGTGAAAGCATTCTTGAATTGCTTTTCTGGAGCTTTATTCTGAACGGCCTCTGTTCAATAACTTCACCTTATTCAGATGCTAATGTGCGGTGTCTGTCCCTTGTGAATGTCTGGCTAGAAACTCAAATTAGCATTTCAGGAATAGGTTTGAAAGACTTTTTTTTTTTTTTTCTTTCCTTTGTGTGCTTATATTTTATAAATAGCTGAAGGGGAGGATGGTGTGTTCTGTAAATGGTTTGCAGAGTTGAAATCCAATGGGCTTGTGAATGATGTGGCATTTCTGCTACCAGAGCTGGCTTTTTAAAGTAGATTCTTTCTGTTATTAACACCTACGTGGCAGGGATGATGCAATGAACTCACTTACATGTTTGCTCTCCTTTACGTGTCTCCATGCTGGTGGTATTTTCTTGGAACTGGAAAAGTTCTGCTTGTCTTGGGCTTACTTGGGCACTAGACTTATTGCAGGTGGCATTTGAGGAGTGGAGAATGTTGAGATGCTTGGCAGAAGCAATAGTTCTTCCACTCATCCCTATTTGTGAAAAAGGTGTTATATGGATTATATAGATTTTAAAACTTTGATTCTGAAGTCTATCTGGAAATGTCTCTGTGAAATGCATCTATAACAATGACAAACGTGTTGTGGAAATGTTTAGGCAGTTGAAACAATGACAAAGCTGGATTGCTGTTGGGGTTTTTGTTGTTGTTGTTGTTTTTCCCTATGGTTTTGTTGGCTGTAATTATCTGTATGGCTCATTTTCTGCTTTCCTTACCTTAAAGAAATACATTCCTCTTTCTTTTTGCTAGTTGTCCTCAAGACCATCTTAGTGAAACCAGCAGGTTTTTTTCTATAACGGCCAAGTTGATGATAATAGAATGACTTAGTGAGGATTGTTGTTTTTTCTAAGACCTTTATTAATAACCGATAGCCTTAGGTGCAAAGGAGCAGATTGTCTGTGTTGAGTAGCTTGTTGCTAAACCTCTTCCTGAGCTAAGCCTCTGTTGCAATCAGTGGCTCTACTAGCGAATAACCTGTGCTGGAGGACAGTGCTTGTTGGTTTGTTTGGTATGAATCCAAGGCAAACTTGATCTAAACTCAGTTCCAAAGTGACAGGCTCCATCCGCCAAGAGAAGGGCCTTCTGTGTGTGTGTGTACGTGTGTGGTAAGTTTTAGAGACTTATTTTTTCTTCAGTTAATCTTTTATTGGTAAGATTCCGAGTTTGCCATCCCTCGTGGTGTCCAGGCTTGTCTTCCTGGTACTTTGTGCATCTTCAGCTAGATGCAGGTTAAGACTGCCCATGTCAGCATGTGGATACTGCTTTATTTACGTCCCGTTTCTGGCTCATCTTAAAGCACTTCCAAACCCACCTCTTCACCTGGTACGTGTGATGGCTTGGGAAGGCCGTGTATTTATGGACATAATAAAGGATAAATGTAGTACACTCATGCACATTTGTGATGCTTTCAGAAGAGCTTGGTTCTGTTCAGCTCAACCAGAGTCCTCGCATTCATCCAAGAAAGACAACAGCTTGGCAAAAACTCTGCTTCAGATGCAGGTATTTGCTGTGGAGTTTGGCTTGCCAAAGAAAGACCGGTGTGCGAGAGAGCCAGAGGAAGCTGGTTCAGCGATGACAACTGTTCGTCTGGTGTTTGATGGATGTTTTGGATGTTGCTCTGGCTGTGTCTGACCCAGAGGTGCTTTGGAAGGAGCAGCAGGCTTGTTCTTCTTCACTGATGGCCTTGGGGTTGTGTGGCTTTGCTGGAAGACAGCTGGTCTGCTGGCCTGGCCATGCTTCTGCCATGGAGATGAACTGAGCAGGGCCACCACAACGTCCTTGGGCATATCAGAGCACTGTGGGGTTTTGGCTGGCGCTGAGTCCACTGCTGCTTGTGCTGCTTGCTGTGGGAACTAAGGAGGTGTCAGGAGCTGAGAAAATAAATCTTAGCTCTGGCAGAGAGAAGTTTGAGGGTGTATTAGTCTGTGTTGTGATAGCGAGAGGAGCGCTGAAGAAAGAAGTGGTGAGGAGAAGGTGATAAGGAGCAATAAAGACAGACACAGATCGCATTTGGGAGGCAGCCAGGGTGTAAACAAATCATCTCGGAGGTGGCTTTGGAGTGATATCAAGTGAGGAGAGGCTGTGAAAGGATAAAACCAGGAGAAGGTAATTTAAGAGCATGGATGTATACTGAGATCAAGAGGAAATGTTATCTTGATCCTAGTGTTGGGAAAACTGCAGGAGGGAAGATGTAAGGTGAAATGGGAGAGATGGGTGTATTTTAGTCAAAATAGAGAGAAACAAAGCGTTATCATCGGAGGGGTTGGGTGGATAAAAAGAAGTCATCCCAGTATGTGCTTGAAATTTGGTAGCAGGATGGAGAAGGTGTAAGTGTGTGTGGCAGGGAGGAGGGATTGCATGTTTATAATTCTGTTTGCAGTTCTAACAGTGCCAAAAGCACAAGATACAAGACAAAGGATTACTGAGCCCAGCGGAGTGTGGAGGTTGAATGATAATATCACTGTTCAAAATTTATGAAGTGCTGGGGTTTGAAATTACAGTTCTGTATGTAATAGTATAAAAATATTTAAATGAGATAAGCCTGGAACAACTGTAAAACTTCACTGAAGGTTGAAGGAAAATTTATTTGCCTCTTGTTGTGAAGATGTTTTGACAAATTTATGATTTTTTTTTTTTCTATGTGGAGAAGCTATTAGTGAAGAAGAAATAGTATGTCTCACACAGCAATGGCCAGTTTCTGTCAGTAAAGGTGCAAGTCAAAAATTTTATATACTTGGCAGATGTTGGAAAGGCAGTGGGTCATTTTATTAGTGGAATTAGGTGGTCATTCAGTTGAATTTCTCCTGTTCTGCTTTGCAGTTGAAAGATGCATGAGTGTCATGCAGTCTGGGACTCAGATGGTTAAGCTGAAGAGTGGAACCAAAGGGCTCGTTCGTCTCTTCTACCTGGATGAGCACAGGACCTGCATCCGATGGAGACCGTCCCGAAAAAGCGAAAAGGCAAAAAGTAAACTTTTCACATTTCTTTCACTTCCTGGAGCAATTCAGTATTAGAATGTGAATTAGAGGGATCAATGAAATAAAAGCTTTTTGATGCTTATTTTAGATGTGCTGTGATATTGCATGAAAGTTTTCAAGAGTTTGAGTAGAATTTCACCACCTACTAAAAGTTGGGGATTATGAAGGGAAATGGAGAGGAGCTCAGTCAGATGTCCACGTTTTCCATAGGTCTGTGTGAATCATGAGCAAACTGATGAGGGACTCGATAACAAACGATGCTGAACTCTTTTCAGTGTGTACGTCACAAATTTAAATACAGAGCCTAGAAAAGTTTAGACTGAGGATTCTTAGCTATGATAATTTTCTTTAGGCATTATTGCATCTTGAAGTTATTGCATAGCATCATTTCTACTAGAAACTGTGCCGTTTTAAATTGGAAATTCAGATTAGTGGTTTATTGAGTGAAACAAGGACTAGAAATTCACAGAACTGTTTTGGAGGCTTGAGTTTAGAAACAAGCAGTTGGGAAGGCTACAGCTAGTGACAGTTGGTGTTTTTGGGCCAGCGTGTGGTGGCTAAAAGCCGCTGTGTCAAACAGCGTAGCTGGTAGGTGCCGTGGCACTGGGAGCCGTGCTCCCCATCGCGGTGCTAGGGTATCCCTGTCTTCCTGCTGTGGTGGGAGCAGTCCCCTTGGAGCCACGCAGTGTTTCACTGGTTGGTGGAGGACACTTGGTATCTGCCTCCTTGTGCTCTCCCCTTTGAGTACCCTGCAGTCCTCTGAGGTAGCAGTGAGCACTCAAAGAGCTTTTGCTCTAACCTGCCTGCCCTTGGAGGCAGCTGTACTGAGCCTGTGGCACGGCCAAAGGAAGGGTAAACCTAGAAATCGAAGCACTTTTGGATCTGAAGATGTAATATTAAAAAACATTTAATGACTCTTAGCCTGAGTAGTTCAGAGTTGGTAAAAACAAAGAGGTTGGCTGGCTATCCAAGCATGCCAATTTTGGGTTTCCCTTTTCCTCACAGTTGTCATCGATTCCATTTACAAAGTCACCGAAGGCCGACAGTCCGAAATCTTCCACCGCCATGCAGAGGGAAACTTTGACCCGAGCTGCTGCTTTACCATTTACCACGGCAACCACCTGGAGTCACTGGATCTGATCACGTCTAACCCAGAGGAGGCTCGCACTTGGATCACAGGGCTGAAATACTTGATGGCTGGAATTAGTGATGAAGACTCGCTCGCCAAGCGACAGAGAACACACGACCAGTATCCTTTTATGAGCCTGAGCACCAGCTTCTGATTCAGTATTTCTGGCTTGTTTGTTTTAGTGACTTCAGCATGGGTTGTCCTTTCTCCTGCTAATTGAACAAAAACCTTCCTGTTGATTGCAGTGGAAACTTCAGTAATGGGTTTGACATGGACAATTATCAGTGTGATCAAACATCAGCTGTGCCATAGGGGCTGGATTTCTAGTTATCTCAGTAAACATTAAGCCCAGCATGATTTCAGATCTTCTGTCATCTTCTGTTTGCCCAAATGTGGTTTTATTCTTGTGCTGTGAATTGCAAGGTCCATCAGAAGATGCTGTTTTCAAGATACCACTAGTTGAAAACTTGAATTTGTTGGCTTCTGCAGAGGTGAAACCCTAACGCTTGGGGAGCCTTTCAGTAAACTGATTAGTAGCTCGTGGCAGTCTCCATTTCTCTTTGTCGGTGTATGTCAGATATGTATGTGTACTTCTCAGCCTCCAGTGATTGTCAGGAGCACACATCTTTAAAGCTCCTTAAATGTTTGTTGTAGCCTGATAACCGCAGTGAACTTCTTGTAAAGACCAAGTCCACTGAACATTTTCTTGATGTGCTTGTGTTCTTCTGCCACAGGGAAATCTGCAGTGTGTAGATTGTGAATACTTGTAAATAGTCTTCTTGGAGAATACACATACTTCAGGTATTTTTAATTTGTATTTTCAGTGTTAATTGTGATGTAGGATAGGCACAGATCCGTTTGAGGGCTGTGCTGCATGCTCCATTGCACACATACTCCACTTGCTATATTTATCCACGGCTTTTCCAGGCTGCACATATCTGCTGTATGTTCTTTACTGGTGAAACATCACTTCAAGTCTTGTTTTTATTATCAAATATGGCAGCTGGAAGTCTGCAGACAAAATGACCCTGCACCAGTTCCAGCTAGTGTGAGAACTTCACAAAAGCTGCAAAGGGATCTGTGTGCAAAGAAGGGGGTAAAAGGTACGGGTTTGAAAGTGGAGGAGTTGAAGCAGAATGAAGGGACAAGTGGAAGAAGATGTTGGAGCAAGCCCAGCAGTTTTGGAAAACTTAGAGTGTGCTGTCAGAGGAGAAGCAAGTAGCAGAAATGAGAGCACAAAGGGGCTGGTGTTGTCAACTTACCTGTAAGTAGTTGTCATAAACTGCTACCGGTTTTGTCTTTGAACTGCGGCAAGGGCAGGGGGGGGAAAAACTGGTTTAGTGTCACCTCAAACCCGTGTAAACCTGCAGAACATCCCAGAAGAGGTTGTGTTAGAGATGAACCGTGTGATGTATGAAGGATTCCCTCTTGTTTTCTGAATCTGGCGGCTGCTAGCTTTATTTGATGTGCTTGTGAGGGGAGAAGCAGCAAATGTGTGAGTGCTATCAATTCTCTGTGCAACGTATGGTTCTACAGAGTTGTTGCTGCCCTGTGGAAGGTGTGGCACAAGCTGAGAGCAGAGATATTGGACAGAAAGTGGTGGACAAAGAAGTTGTCCAGAGATGGAAGAGTTATAAATAGATGGATGAAAGAGCTGTGTGACGGTCTTGGAGGAGAGAGCTTGGAAAAACAAGAGTGGTTAATTTTTAACGAAGTTCTTACGGAAACTACAGGCTGATAATAATGTACCTGGGCTGATTTCAGTCTTCCTTGTTCCATCCTCTTGCATTAGGTTAACACCATCCCAGATACAGATGGCTATTGAGCTTAATTCCTTTGAGTCGAGTCACAAAGCCAGCAGCCCTCAGTTATAACAGCCTTGGTTGCACCAGGTAGGAAGTACAACAGCAAATTGTACCAGGTGTACGGTAGTAAAAATGCTTCAGTTTGGCATCAGTGTGGGGAGAACCACATAGATAGCGCCAGATCTTTGCCAGCAATGGCTTTATTTCTCAGTGTATCCCAGTAACTCCAGTGCAGGCTGTGGAAAGTCTTAATTCAAATGTTTTGCCCTAAGGCGCTGACTTGAAAAAGACACTTTTGTGAAGGCTGGGTTGAATAATGCTCAGTTCTCCCTGGAAGATGTTAATCTTCTCTGCTAAGGGGGGCTATCCCCCTGCCCAGGAGAACTAGGGCAGGATCTTGTTCTCCTGAGTTTGAGTCTTGTCCCTTACCCGCCCAACTGCTTTGCCTTAATTCTCCCTGAGGAAATCACCCTCTTGTACCTTTCCTTGACACCTTTGTAGCTGGGTCAAACAGACCTTTGAGGAGGCTGACAAGAATGGAGACGGCCTGCTGAATATTGAAGAGATCCACCAGCTGATGCATAAGCTAAACGTTAACCTGCCCCGCAGGAAGGTCCGGCAGATGTTCCAGGTTGGTGGCCTCTAGCACACAGCCTTGTTGTGGTAAGCTAATGCCAGCTACGGTCTGTTTCTGGACAGATCCAGAACAGGACCTGCAAATTGGGATTTAAATACTCTGTCTTTTCTAGCACCTCACAGACTTTTTCCAAGTCTTACCTTTTTGTAGAAAAAGATGCATCAGAACATTGTTTTCATGACATGAACCACGTAGAAGACAACTTATTAATATTGCTTTTTCAGCTGCACTGTTGTTTTCCTCTCTAGGAACTGAATTGTCTTATGCTGGCATTGACAGACAATGAAGTTACTCTGTTTCTATTGAAATCTTTTTTCATTTCCTTTATGGAAAATTATTTAATAGAAACTAGCTTTATGAAAGTAATTAGTCTTGTTTTTAACAACTTCCTCTTACTTGGTCAGAATCAATGTTTTACTTCTGTTGTCTGAAAGCAGTTACCATTTTCCACCAGCCCTAGTGTTTACTATAGGAAAGGAAAGATAAGCCAAGGCCATAATGGGGAGCAAAATAAAATTCTTTTAGCTCTTCAAAAACGGTACCAGCTAAAAGCAGGTTTGCTATAAAATACGGGAAATAATCTTCTATGGTCAGAAGTGCTTTGTTTGTCTGACACAAAATCTGTATTAGAGATACATCTATGGAGTATCATGTTGTGTTGTGGAGAAGAATTCGGCTTGTACTCGTTCCCACAAATTATAAACGTCATTTGTGCTATATAGTAGATATAAAATGATTTAAAATGCCATTTGACACCAGACAGCTGGGCATTATTTTCTTCTCAGCTTACTTGCTATGATCTGGGTTTATAGCTCAGGTGACAGCAGCACTTACAAGGCGCAATGAAACGCGGCTCCCTGAGATCCTCGGGTTTTGCTGCTGTTGTTGACCGCTATGGTAGAGACAGGGAGTTGTGAAGCCACCGACTGAGAGGAGAAAAAAATACTTCTGTCTGTGCTTTTAAACTGTGTAGGGATGGAGTAGAGCACTTCAGCAATCATCAGCCTTTGTATAACCAGAGGCAAATTATGGTTAAAAATAAGCTGCTTTACTTATTTTTATTTTGCTGCCGCTGCTGCCAGCCTATACCTGAGTTAATGTCCTAGACCACAAAGGCATGGTTGAAGTTATTGTGGTTGAATAGAAAAGGAACATTGATGGTTTGTTTACTGTTAGTCATTCAGGGCTCCATCCTGAAGACCTGGGAATAGAGCGTGGGGCTGCTACTTTAGTTGTATGTACTAGGGGTCACTGGTGTGAAGGTGGGCTCCTGTTCTAAGACCTGCTTCAAAGTTGAGTGGTTTACGTGAAGGCAAAGTAAAACTAGATCCTTGGAAAGGAAATCAGGCGAGAGATGTGTTCATTGCATCTGCTGTTAGACGAGCTCTGCCTCTACAGGAGTGAGCTTGGACACCAACTGGAAGAGCTTTCTTGAGAGGGAAGAAGCAATAGCAGGATGAGGATGCCCTCTGTCTGGAGAAGAACGTGCGTTTGGTGCACCACTGTAGAGATAAGCCAACAGGTTCAGAGCCAAGGCAGTGTTGGAAGGACTCTGCACGGAGGGTGTTCTGAACAGAAGGAAGCACCACTTAACTGAACGTCACTTGGGAATGGCAACAGGGTTTATAACTGCAGAGGAAAAACATCAGATACAGCCATAAGCGAGGGACGTTATTCATGGGAATGACAGACAGCACGTTTCTAAACATTCATTTCAGTTTGTTTCCATTATCTGCTCACAGCCTCCAACTTAGCAAGAGTTGTGGCTTCCCTGAAGTTCGTTTTTTTGTGGAGTCCTACATAACATTTGACAGCAGTTCTCCAGAATGTATTCTTTGTTTTGAAAATCCAAAGCAATCCTCTTAGGCAGATGTTCACAGTAAAAACCTTGTATTAACATGTGTTAAGTACAGTTTTCTTCTCTTCCTGCCTCTGAGGACAAACAAAACCTGCCATCAAGACAGGGGTTATCTGTATTTTTTGATGTGGAGTCTTATTGCTGCTGCAGACTCGTCCCCTCCGCAGGGCGCTGACAGGGGGCTGAGAGTGCTGCAGTTGGAATTCATGTACATCTAAGACTATGGTGTTGTCCTGAATGTTTTAAAATGTCAAACCTTGTTGGTAGCAGAAGCCACCGGGTGACATTTGTCTGTTCCTTGCTATGTTTTAATCCAGGATAACTGCAGGGCATACACGAGAGTAGCAGAGGTCAGAATAAAGCCATGAGCCTCTTTGCGTGGGAAACAAATTCAAACAAAAAATAGACTCAAGACTTTCATAGGGAACCTGTGGCTTTAGTGTAGTAGCTGTTTTCACCCCAAAATCCAGCAGATGGTATTACAATTTTGCCATTATGTTTTCCTACTAGGCTTTGAGTCTGCACAGAACCTCGCAGACTAGAATTTATTAAATTTCTGTTTGAGAACATAAATCCCGTGCTGCTTTGTTCCCTGAATTCACGTGTGTTTGGGATGCTCACCTCAGTGTCTTTACCTCTTAGGAAGCAGACACAGATGAGAATCAAGGAACCCTAAATTTTGAAGAATTTTCTGTGTTTTACAAGATGATGTCCTTACGTCGAGATCTCTATTTACTGCTCTTAAGCTACAGCGACAAGAAGGATCACCTCACTGTTGAAGAGCTTGCTCAGTTTCTAAAGGTGGAACAAAAGGTATGGGAATACTGTGTGTCCACAGAGATGTACCTGCAAATACATTCAGTACGGGGGAAGAATTTTATGGAAGAGTTTAGCTTGGGCCAGGGGGTAAAGCGCAGATGTTGTAACAAAAATCTAGAAACTTTCCTGTTTTTGAAATACTTCTAGAAAGAGTTTGAACTTCTTTGGACTCTGGTAGAGGACAGGCAAGTATAGGGCAGTAGGGCTAATGTTTGCTTGCTTCGAATGGCATTCAGGTAACATTCACACTTGTTAATTACAGCTGATCATGGGGTGTCTTAGCACCCTTGCTCTCTCTTGCGTAGCTTGTCTGGGTTGTTTGCTGGTGGTGTGGAGGGATGCTTATATTTCCAGGAGATTCCTTTCATGAGTAAAGGTCTTAGCAGATGTACTCTGAATTA
Source organism: Eurystomus gularis (assembly GCA_013400335.1). Lineage (NCBI taxonomy): Eukaryota > Metazoa > Chordata > Aves > Coraciiformes > Coraciidae > Eurystomus > Eurystomus gularis. Next base: position 547,269 of record VZZY01005983.1, read on the forward strand.
TGGTGCTATGTGATATGTTTTAAAGCTAGAAACAAAATAGGAAGAGCTAAATTATTTCTGATTATTCTCAAGTGGTTTGCTTGTGCATGGCTTAATGCAGAAACATGTTAAGATGGATCTTCGTGTTCTTTCATGCAAGCAGTTGAATCCTACAGCGCTGTTCTATATCCCAGCAGTTCTTCAGTATCAGTAGCAGTAATTATAAGGGCCTTTGCTTTTATTATGAAGACAGCAGTTTAAATATTGACAAAGAACCACCTCTTGAATGTGCCCTAAATCTCAATTAAATTTTAAGGGAGGATTACACTTTTGTGATGTAATGCAAAGGTTGATACTGCATCAAGCTGGCTGAGGGTGAGATGTCCAGGATTCTATCCTTTTTCCCCTTCTGCTGCCTTTCCCAGTGTTTTCCAGGCATTCCTCACAGAGGTGTGGGACTTGCACTATGTAAATGTCACATCTGGAGGTTGCACTCTTATATGAAGCAATTGAGAGAGGTGAGGTTCAGGGAACCACAGAAACAGACACACTAATAGGGAATAATAAAAAAAAAAAAAGGGCATAAGGAACTCAAGAAGCAAAGTTGGGTCAAGATCAGGGGGTTTCCCCTAATGTGCTTACGAACAAACTTGCTGAACAAAAAAAAATCTCTATAGCCATTTCTATACACGTTGCTCCAGTGGAGATGTTCTGCCCATCTTGAAAGGGACTGGATTACTACAAAAATGGTCCGTGGAACCCATGGAGAGGGCTTGTCTAGTGGACAGTGAGGAGCACAGAAGGAACCTTGTGATCTCTAGACCTCTTGTCTGCTTCTGGCAATTATTTCTGGGTGGTTTGCTCAACCCGTGCATCCTTGCAGAGTGTTGTTCCAAAACAGCCTCACAAAAATAAATACTAACATCCCAACCTGCTCCATCCTCCTGGGCACAGATGCTGTGTTTTGCCTGCAATCGCTGGGTAGCCTTGGTGCTGTTCTGGGATCCCGCTTGCGACAACTGCTTTTTCTGAGTTTTCTCTAGCAGAAAATATCAACAGTCTGTGCTGCTTTGTTGCTGAGTTTCCCCATGGGCCACGCTGGCAATTCCCTGGCATGTGTGACTCCCTGGTTCTTGGAGCACTGTCACATCAGCGATGTCACTGTGATAGCCTCAACACAGATTTCTGCAAGCAATCTGGTCCTGGCAGTTCTGCTAATTACAACTTTAAAGCACAGAATGTTTTTACCTTTTACTCTTTCCTCTATTGCACTAAGGTTTTTTTGAGCTTGCTGCTTTTTCCTTTGTTTAATCGCTGCCTTCTACTTGGGTGCCCTTCAGTGGAGCACCCCTGACAGCAGCAGCAGCAAGGCTGACACTGATGAGAAAGCAAAGAAATGCTCCGGGGAGGACATGTTCATGGAGAGGCTGAAGTGCCCAGGAACAGCTGAAGAGCAGTGGTATGAGAGGGCACCCAGGGACCTGGAGCAGGGAGAAAAACATGCGAAAGAGGCAGAAGAGCTGTCTTTGTGGGTGCACAAGGACACTGTGAAACTACTGATGCAGCAGAACAAACAAGTTGACTGTCAGATCTGGCACACTGCTTCCTCTTCCCTGTCTACGCGCTACTCAGAATGCTATATCCAGACAGGGCTATAAACGTGCTGCTCAACATTGTTCCAAAAACAACCATTAGAAGGAGTAAAGCATGATCTCCTATGAATGAACCTCTCGGCAGTGTTGTTTAGAAGCACCTTGCACGTTCTTTGCCTCTTCCCACTTCCCAGTATGAACAGTGTTAGAGCAGATTTACCCTTTAATGTTTCCAGGACGCAGATGTGATAACCACGTCCTCTGGTAAGGCAAGATTGCCTTCAAAAGCTGATAACGGTTCAAATCGTAATGCAGCTCTCAAGTGCCTTCAACCAAACAGCGTTTTGTTTTTGCTGTTGTCTGGCTGCTTGGAAATCTGTGGCCAGTCTGTCCAACTCCATCTGCTACTCTTTTGGCAAGACCTTTAAATATTCTGCAGCCTGAGGGTAGAACAAAAAGGGTTCGGGTTTTTTGTTGACTTGCTAAGCTGGCTTCTTTTTTTAGGAGAGCTCCCTGTTGCCTTCCTCCCAGAGCTTGTGAAATGGATTATTTCCACTTAGGTGCAGTTAAACTCAGCTCATTGCTACTGAAATCACAATTATGACTTCAGATGTCAGATGAGCAGAAAGTAGGCTGGGTTCCTGGAATGACTCTGGTCCTGCAGTCCTCTTAGCACAAGTGGCTATGAGGGAGGACATCCCTGAATGTCCAGTCACAGCCGTGTGCCTGAGTGGTGTCCCTTTGGGAGTGTCCTTTCTTAATAAACCAGTATTGTTGTCTGAGCTGGTCCTCCCCAGGAACTAACCTCCTGCTAGATGACAGATTGCTTCCACAGCAGGACCTCCAGGCTTTCTGGCTGACGGAGCTTGTCTCATGCTTCTCCTTGAGTAGTGGGGCTTGGCTGAAACAGGCTCTAAAACATTGTCTTCCCTGTTAAAGAGCAGCTTTGCAGTTGCTAGTCCTTCCGGACCTGCACCATAGAGTGAATGGCCTCCTTCTGCCCCAGTCTTGAGAGCCCCATAGTGACACTGCGCTGGGTCTGCGAGGGTCAGCCAGCCCGCGGCTGCTGTCCGATTGCTGTCTGTCCTTCCCTCCTTTCTGCTGTATCCATATCACGCCAAGCGCTTTTGTTTCAGCCACAGCAGAGACCTTTCTGGCTATTGCACCGATGTTTTTATGCAGTTACAAGGCTGCTTTGGTGTTACAAACCTGAACCGTTTCTGAGGGCAAGGTTTCCCACCTGCCTGCTTGCCACCTGCTGCCTTACACGGATCGGTTACTTTGCAATACCATTTTCATCTGTCCAGAGACAAAGGAGAGCCCACCAAGGTCACGCCTGCTCCAGGGGAGTGCTGCACGGCGTGTGATGTGCCCACTTGTGCTCCCGAGTGACAGGGACCAGGTGGGAGCGTTGATACCGTGCCATTGTCTTGGTACCAAACCAGTGTCTTCTGTGGTTAAAGGGGATGCTGCCGTGTGCTGCCCAAATGAAACTGGTGCCAAAATTAATGCCCTTGAATATTTTAATTGAACGGAAGAGGAAGTAATTTTATAACAGTTTACACCCTTGGAACATGCATGTACAATTATGTAAAGCTTTTCCTTAATTATTCAACGTGGGCTAGTGCATTTTGAGTAAAGTCTGCTCGAGATAGTAAGTTTACTCCTGTTACTTGTCTGTGCTAGTTACCAGTATCCCAGGAATAACTAGGCATGTGGTGAGTGGTGAAAAATATTGACAAAGTGGTAAGAAGTGGGGATTGAGTACACTGTTGGAAAATGGATGTTTTGAAACAGCTCTACCTGCTTTCTTGGAAGTTTTAAGTGATGTACGGAGACACTATATGCCAGGGCATGTTGGTACATGTGTGATCTGAAAGAGTGTGTACTGAAGGATGTCAGGAGCTAGTATCCCCAAAAGAATAGGAAATTATAAGAATATTGGGGTTGGTACATGGACTTCGAGAAGAGGAGAGGCTGTGGAGCTTGTTAATACCAGGCAAGGGAGACAATACGAGATCATCGTGTCTGATCAATCCGTGCTGCTTTCCACAAAAGTCCCTTACTGCAGCAACACCAGCTCCTCACTGGAGAGCAAGCTGATGCCTTTCTCACTCTTACACAAAAGGATAAACAATATGACTCATTTACGTGGTGACTCAATATGTCATGACATCGTGCATCTTGCACTGAAAGTAGAACTGTGTCTTTGCTTTGATTATTTACATTTTGATTTTTCTTTTAGAATTATTAACTGTGACCAGCTAAAGCCTAAATGGTTAGAGCACCGTTGACACGCTGGTGGGTTGGCATTTCCTCCAGGAACACCTGTTCTTAGCATTGCACTTCTTTTCTAACTTCTTCCTTCTTTTTTCCTAACTTCTCTTCTACTTTCTGTTCCTTTCTCTTATTTTCTTTCGCATGAGGATGGGAAATGAGAACAATCCCTAGTTTTAGCTTGCAGGCTGTTGACAGAAGAGGGCTCTCCCCTTACCTGGCGTTGCTGAGCTCTGCAGCTTCAGATGGCGTTAGATTTTTGGCAATAGGTTTATCTGCCCTGCTTCCAGTGAGAATGATGAAATCAGAAGTGATTTCCCGCTCCTTTCTCATGTTTCTATGCTGAAGATTAAGGATCATGTTGCTTTTTTGTGGTTTTGCAGGATCTTATTTTAGGAAAAAGAATTGGTAGTTCAATTACTTAAAAACCAAGGTCTTACTGGTTATTCAAAGGCTGATACTCTTTTAAGGAAGTTACCTGCATCAAAATTAAAGCTTTTAACCAGGAATATAAAAAGTAGCCCTGTATCCAAGAGATTTTGGGAGCTCCAGTGTTGACCACCTTCAATAATCCATGTATGTAAATATTCAGTCATCAATTATGTTCTTTATTATTTGATATTCTTTTTTAGCAGAATACTTTAAAACAAAATGAAACCAAATTTAAATGAGTAGCCCAAATTTTCATCTCAAGCCACAGTTAAAATGCCCAAATCAGTGGGCAGACGCAGCTTTGGCCTCAACGAGACATTTTCATTCCTAGAGCACACAAGTGCCACTCAGCCCTCAAGGAGCCCTGTGGGATAATGAAAAAGTTAATTCTAGCCAGCTTGTGCTGAAGAAAGGCCTGCTATGAGCAGTGCTGGCAATCAAACAGCAACCTCTACTTGAGCTGGGATAATCGGGGTGTTTCTCTGCTGAATTGTTCTCTTTCCTATTATCCTGTGTAATTCCTGCAGGCGCTTCACGATTGTTGGCTTAGCTAGGAGAGAGAAATAAAATGTTTGGAGAAGGAAATGGGCTGAGCTATGCCTTCCCTGTGCCAGAGAAAGAACAGAGGGAAGGGAGAAGGGGAGAAAGACTGGAAATGTCTCCCAAGTTTTTCAGCTTGAGTCACTGTATGAGTTGAACTGCTCACTTGCCTTCTGTTACTGTACTTCTCATGTTGACGTGTCTCTTTTTTTTTTTTTCCCCCTCTGGTAATTTTTCATACTTAGGTCATAGCCTTTTAGGTGTTATGAGATATGGTCAGTCATGGCAGCCACATTTCTTAGGAGGAACTCAGCCCTTGGCAGGATCAGGCCCTTAGAGAAGATGAGGTCAGGAGTAAGCCTACCTGTAGATTTCCACATAGCTGATGCTGGGAACCTGGAGCTACAGGAAATAATGGAAAGCACAAATCCATCAAAGGCTACAGACGGAGCAGAGAAAATGGAATTGCTTTTGCCATCTGAAGGTCCATTAGTAAGTGAGCAGTTCGGAGAGGGACCGTTTTTGGATTGAAAGAATAAATATTGTGTAATCTGCATGACGACTGACCTCTGTCCTGCCTTTGCCTGAAGCAGCCACGTTAATGGAGATATGTATCCAAGAGAGGGGACTGCATGTTCCCGTGCTTCCAGGCTGCTCCACATGTCAGGGCGTTGGAGCTGCCTTGGGCGTTGGAGCCTGCTCGCGGCGTACGCACAGTGAACGGAAGAGTGGTTCAAGTACACTGCCAAAGATTTTAGTGTCATCGTCGTCATCCTGTGATAGGATTAGCGGAGGAGATGAAATACACCTCGCCATAGTTCTCACTGTGGTTCCTACAACTGAGGGGAACAGGAGTGAGAAAAGATGAGATGAGTGATAGAAGCTACTTCATCTCTTTAATTTTAAAGGAATTATAAGTGTATAGTGATACTCCGGCCCCACTAGTCAGTCAGGACTTCAGCTAGCTGAAGCTGATGACAAAACTGTTATTTGTTTCAGAAGAACTGCTGTTTTTCATTTCAGAATCTAATTATTTCTCTCATCGCCTGTATATTATAGTGAACTCCCTTGGAAGTAATGAAATCACAGAAGTGGAAAACGCATGAAAATGAAACCAAACCCTGCCAAATCTTTTTGCATGTTTAAGTAGATTATATTAAAGAATGTAACTTTATAGCTCTCATTTCAGCAGTATTGCCCAGTACAACCATTATTAAGTGTGCTCAACAGCTAATTTTCATCTTTAAACTAAACGATACGCATTTTAAGTGATCACTACCTCAATCTTATTTTTTGCCTTAAAGGTAAAGGTGAGGCTTGTGCAGCACTGACAAAAACGAAATAAAAATCTTAAAGCCCTTTTACAGTAGTGTTACTGACTGTCCTGCTCATATTTGACTGAACTCAATGTTTGATCATAAGGTTTTTCAACTGGACCCAGAAGCCTAAAGTAGATTTTGACATGCTGGCGACATGGTATTAAAAATAAGTGCACCAACACTGTCGTTCTTGTGCAGATGAATAATGTGACACCAGAATATTGTCTTGACATCATACAGAAGTTTGAAGTATCAGAAGAAAACAAGAAGCAAAACGTTCTTGGGATTGAAGGTAAAGTTTTTGACTTTGAAGTCAGTTGTATCTTAATATGCTGTAGTGGAATCGAAAAGCTTCGACAGTGTTTTGGTGTAGCTGATGATATTTGCCTGTGATAGGAAGTTACGCAGAAGATCAGCACCTTCTGTTCTGCTTGTTAGCAGCGTGGTTTTGGTTGAACTGCTGAAGGCGGTTTGAGCTCAGTTGTCTTATCTGTGCACTGGACTTGAGGTAGAGATGTTCTCCAGGGGTTTGGAGAGTTTTTATGTGTGCATTTTTGTTATCGCCCCTTTGAATGAAATGTCTGGCCTGAAAATTGGTTGGACAGCGGCCCTATCGATCTGTTGGGTTTTCACTCTTCTCATATTTATGCCTTTTATGCTTCTCTTAGAATCCTGCTCTCTTTTTTTACTATTGTTGATAATTAATTTCCGAAGAGACTTAGCTCAATGCCATGTTTTACAAATGCTTGTTGATTTTTTTTTTTTTGGCAGTCATAGATGTCTTTCAAGATTATATTTCTTTTTCTAGTTCAAAGCTGTTGGAAAATTGTCTAGGGATAAGGGCTGGATCTTGGGAATTTATTCTTCTCAAAGGTGTCAGAACTTCCACGGGCTTTAAAAAGAAATACGTGTGTGTGTGTGCCAGCAGCGGGCTGAGTCTGTGCTGCAAAGAACCAGGCAAGCCACAGACGCTGAAAACACGGGGTCTGGGAAGATCAACCCCTGCTATGTGATTCAGTGGGTTTGGAGACATGAGTTATCCCTGACAAGCAAAAACAGGAAAAACAAATGTTAGAGTGCAAGTGGTTTGCTTGGTAACATGTACTGCGCCCGTGGCAAATGTGTTTCTCTTTGTTCAAAGGCTTCACCAACTTCATGCGCAGTCCCGCTTGCGATATATTTAATCCACTGCATTGCGAGGTACATCAGGACATGGATCAACCCCTCTGTAACTACTTCATCGCTTCATCTCACAACACCTACCTGACAGGAGACCAGCTGCTGTCCCAGTCCAGAGTGGAGATGTACGCGCGAGTGCTGCAAGATGGTTGTCGATGTATTGAAGGTATGTTTTCAGCGTAACTTCCTGGTGGTGAGAAATATGATGGATATTTCTTTTAAGCGCAAAGTCAGTGGCAAACTCAAAGCTTTAACGCTTCACTGCTGATTAAACTGTTCCTAGCAGTCTGAACAGCACTTTTCTATCGGGAATGACCTTCTTGAGCAAACATCAGACACCACTGTTTTCTCCTGCCTGCTGCTGTGTTGTCAGGCTTTTCTCAGCCAGTGCAAGCTCTCCCACAGTAGTTGCAAAGGCAACAAAGGCCGTGGGCAGGCATCGATCTGGGGCCCTGCTGTTCCAGTGAAGCAGCCCGCTTGTTCTCTGTGGTTCCCCTGTGCTGGAGGCTGCAGCTTCACAGGAGTGCTTCTTAATCCTGTTCAGAAGGAGCTGAGCCAGCAAAGACCTTTTTTTTCTTCCATAAGCTGAATGGGAAAGTGGGTGTTTGCATTTGCAGCTCCTCCCGAGGATGGGGAAGATGCAAAGTGCCTGGGGGAGGAGGACAGGTGAGCAAACAGGGCCTTCTGTCCACACAGCTGTGTATCTGTTTCTGTCACCATCTCAGAGGTGGAAAAATTGGGTTTGGTCTGCCACCATGGAGTGGTTGGATGCCCTTTCATTGGCTGGGTGCTGGTGGAAGAACACAAGATGCTGTTTGTCTGGTAGCCTGGAGATCGTGCTGGATTCTTAAGTTCTGCATGATTTAAATAATAACAAAACATTCAGTATTTTTCTTTTCAAGATTGCTTGGAATAAAGTCTTTTGACAAATTGAAACTCGATGTTAAATTTTTATGATGAGCATTACGAAGCTCATCTCTGGGGAAAAAATGTTAATCTGAATTTAAAAATTAATTAGAGAAAGTGAATCTGAGTAAATTGGGTTCTTTCCCTTCTGTAGGAAAGTTCACTACAACACACAGTAGTGTGTTATTTCGCTTGACCTCAAAACTACTCAGATACTGTACAGCTGAGGTAATAGCTCAGTAGCTTTCTTTTTGTGAAATTGTAAACTTCCTGTAGAGGCAACAGTAGTGACAAGTTTGATGTAAATCCAGGAGACAGTAAATCATTAGTATTAGCGTCCTGGACCATTCATCATGTGGTGGATTTGATGATACTCTTACTACAGTCAGCTGTAAAACTGCAAGTTTATTTGATGGGGGAAAAAGACTAAATTTTTTTTAAAGAGTTTGTCTTCAGTAGCAGAAGCTATCTGAGCTATCCTGAGAGATAACTGTAAATCTTATTTGACCTATTACACATTTAATTTTATACTGATTGCTAAAAACCTCCGTTTAATGTAAGGGGAAAAACCAGTTTTAGATGGGAGATTTCTCATGTGATAGAAGAAAAGACTGTCTTGTTAGTCTTAACTCAACTGGTAGGTCATGACTGATGGACAGCTGCGTGGTTGAGTAGTATACATGAGTTATGCTGGCAAGCAAGATCAACAGAAACGTATAAAATTATGGACATCTCCTAATGTGGAGCTTTTTTTGTCTTAACAGTGGATTGCTGGGATGGTCCGGATGGAGAACCAGTTGTACACCATGGCTATACTCTTACTTCTAAAATACTCTTCCGTGATGTCGCGGAAACTATCAATAAATACGCCTTCATCAAAAATGAGTAAGTGTAGAGTCAGTTTTGAAGCTACGTCTGTCTGGATTGTGTAGTTCCCCCCACATCAAACTCAAAATCAACATCAGGAAGTACGTATATTCCTTTAAACACATTGCAGAATTACAGAGCTGATTCTGTTCTCCTGTTTGTTGCCTGTGACTCATTTAGTGTTCAACTGCATGAGCTTTCGATCAATCAAATTAGAAAGTTCAGCCTAAGTTAAAAAGACCTCTCATGCATTGTGAACTCAGTGATATTTTGAACAGTGCGAGACTGCTGAATATCTACAGGTTATTTGGTCCTTTGAACAGAACTTCCCCCTCATATCCATGGGGAAATTCTCCTTAAAAATCAATACCATAGCATTCTCTACCGAAGGGAAATACTTTATTTCAGTAGGAAAATTGAAAAGCTGTCTCATACGTAGTATGAGGAAATACTGAGATGTGGGGTAATGTTCAAGCTGTATTTTGTTTGCCATAGTACTTGTGTTACAGTTTATTACAAGAATCATGAAGTTTAACCATAAATATACACAACAGTCTCAAAGCGTGAGCGTATGGAATTTTGAGTAGTTTTAGAGAGAATATTTAGAGGGAAAATGCTTACTTTATTAAAAAAAAGTAGTGACCCAACAATGGAAGTGTGGAGGAAAAAAAACCCAGCACGTACCCACAGGCAAAAAAACCCAAGCCCCAAAGTTTGCTGCTTTGATTAGCAATAGGAGGTGGTGATTTCAGAACTGGGTGAGGTGGGTGTTCATTTGGGGTGTAGTTAGCCCATGGGATTCCTCACTGCAGGATTCTGGGGCTGCCAGGAGTTTAGAAAACGGGGCAAATTTGTAAGAAACAGACTGTTGGCACAGAAGCAGTGTCTTTAGCCCCGGAAACGTAAGCTGCAAATTCCCGGAGGCTGGGAGAGTGTTCTGGAAAGCATTGCCAAATATTTTTCCTTCTCCAGAGTCTGGGCATCTCCAGAGATTTGGGCTGACTCACTGTAGCTGCATTTATTAAGGAAAGGCAAACCTTTCATGCAGCCTTCAGTCTCTGGGAGCTGAACAGAGCAGAGTTAACAATTCCTCTGCATCTGTTGGTTTCAAAATGCTTTTTTGGAGCAGTTTGGGGATTTTTTGCTGCTCACTTAGAGCTTATGAAGACCTTGCGCGTGGCTTGCAAAGGAATACCGTACCTTCTGCTCTGTTACCTCAGACAGAAGAGCGTTGTGTTGCTGATGAGCCTTAATGCAAGTTTCTCTGTGTGTGCCTCACACTTGGTGATCGTAGGTTCAAACTCTTCACCCATGGTTGTGGTTGATGGGTTGGGTTGGAGGAAGGGGCAGAATCCCCTGCAGGGACTATCTGAGGGATTCTGACACAGCAGGGATTTGGGAGTTCATGTGCAAAACCCTTCCTCCCAAAGTGAGTTTTCCAGACTACTGCCAATGCAAAGGCCAAGTGCGTAAACCAATTTATGTGGCAAGCTGTGCGGGTCTTCTCTCTTCAGACGCAGTTATGACAATCTCTGGGGGTTTTGTTTCTAGGTTTCCCGTGATACTGTCTATTGAAAACCATTGCAGTATTCAGCAGCAAAAGAAGATCGCTCAGTACTTGAAGGAGATATTTGGTGACAAACTGGACTTGTCATCCGTGGTCACTGGAGATTCCAGACAGCTTCCTAGCCCTCAGAACTTGAAAGGGAAAATCCTAGTGAAGGTAACTTGCTACTGGCGGCGTGTTCAAAATGCAGGAAAAGTCAGCATGTGATATTTGTCGTAGGCTGTGTTGGCTTTGGAGAACCGGTTCGGCAGTACCATATGGAATAGCACCGATGCAGTGAGCGAGTTACAACGCTGAGCTTTTCAGAGACATTGAAACAGTTTACCTAGGACTTGGAGAGTGTCCTTGTTTCAACAGGGAAGTGATACCAACAGCAGTGGAAAGTTCTGTTAAGACTCTGAGAGTCTTAAAGTCAGAGGTGCTTATTTTTAAACCATAGCACCCAGTCAGGAGAGCAGAAAAATGATATGAGATGCATCATTAAGAAAAGAAGGAACTGTGACACAGGTATCTGAGCCTGATGTTTTATCTCATTTGTTATTAGTGGATATTGTTCTGTATGGTTCATATCCCTACAGTATCTAAACATCCTGCAGTCCCTTCTTAGACAAAATATTTTGGAGTACTGTAAAAGCATCTGAAAATCTCTTGCATTTTCTTGCCTTTCCCCCTCACCCTGCTATGAGCAGCGGTTTGTGAAATGGAACTGTTTTCACAGTTCATCAGCTGGGTTTGAGAGAAGAGCCCTTCAGAAGGTGGCTCTGAGGAGCAGTGAGGGAGGAGGCCCTGGAGCGCTGAAGTTAGTGTTGTATGCAAGATTAATTGTCGGAGCCTCCCGGTGTAAATGGATTTGCTCTGAAAGGAATTTCAACCACCAAGATGGGTATAATAAGAGAGCAATGCACGGCAGACCTTTGAGAGGATGATTAATAGAATTGTGGCTTGTTAGATTGTCTAATTTACTTTGACATGTGGGGGCAATTACTCCACTGTGAGCTCCTGAGATGCTGTTTTCTCCCCCTCTATTCTCTGTATCAAGCTGGCTACAAGGATTCACAATTTTGATTTGATGTTAGCTTGGCCACGTTTCAATGTGTAGTGCAGAGCTGACTCTGAATGAGAAAACCTCTGAGTGCTCAACTGCAAGTTTGGAATTCACCGAATCTGTTTTCTTGTGTAACTGCCAGTTAATGAGCTATGCAAGCACGTAGCATTGGGGTTTTAGGGAGTCAAACAAAATAGCACGTGATGTCAGCCATGGAACAAAACCCCATCAGACCTGGCTGGAAACATGTCAGTGAACAAAAGGCAAGAGAGGTTTGGTACGGTGCTGTTCCTACACGAACTTCTGAGCTGCTCTTCCAAGCGTGTTAGAGTCTGCACCTTTAGTTTGATTCTTCAGCTAAGAGCACTGGAACCCTGCAAGGAGTTGCAGAACAGTGTGGAGCTGAGCTGATGTTTTCCAAATGAGGAATACTATTTGAAGCGCCGCAGTGTATTTTCACAAAGCCCAGGCTCCCATCACCTGCTCAATTTAAGCAGCCCTGTTGGAAAAGATAAAATCATATTTAGGAAGCAGTGCCTTGATGAGAAGTAAGGCGTTTTCTCATCTTTTTGCTATTATTTTTGCTCTGTGTTACACATTTTCCTTTGAAAGGCGGTATTGATTCATTAGCCAAGTAATTCCACATAATGGCATCATTTTCATCCTGCTAGTAGATCTGAGGAGTGATTCTAACGACACGCGTGGATTTAAGCCAGTATAAAGGTGGCAGCGTGAAGTGAATTTGACCCACTCTTTAGGAGGGCAGCATTATTCATTTCAAAATGGGGTCTATAAATCAATCCTCTTCATTTCTGCAGACATCTGAGTGTAATTCCTGTCTGCCTCTGTCACTGATGGAGCAGGTAGACCGCGAACGTTTCTGCAGTCAGTGGGCAAGATGCACCCAGAAGCAATAACACAGAAGTTCAGGAGGTGATTTATCAAGTAGCAGATGGTAAAGCAAGAGGCAAGGGCCACACGTTACAGAGTGGATGGCAGGAAAAGATTTTCCAGCTGAGTACTGCAGCACAAAAAGAGGTTGCTCAGAAGGCTGGGGGAGTCTTGAAAGTCTGCAAAACTCGGCAAAGTCAAGCTGATCTAGAGCTGGTGATGATGCTCCTTTAGTGGGAGATTGGACCAGAGACCTTCAGGAGTCCCATAGTCAGCGTTTCTAAGGTTCTGTGGTTGGGCTTCGCTATAAGTGATCACACAGGAGAATTAAAGATGAATGCTCTAAAAAGGATAATTAATCTGTCAGAGCCTCTTTTATTACTATTATTTTTTTTTTTACCAGAAGTAGCCAATAACCTGTTTGATGCTCACCACTCTAATCAGATGTTGGAAACTAGACATGGAATTAAAGTAGTTCCTTTCTAATGTAGGTATATGACACTCACAGAACTGGATTAGCAACTAATGCTGGATTGCTGACTCCCCTCTCGCATGAGCATGCAATATTAAAATAGGCTTTGCTGCTTCCTTCACGTTGATGGCTGATTGCAGTGAGTCCTCTTGTGTCTGCTTTTCCCGTTCTGATGAGGAGCCTGTAACAAAATCTCAGCTTCTGATTTTTTAGAGTTTTATTTTAAAGATGTGACAGTCTTGCTTGCTAGGGCTAAGCCTGAAATAGCTTGAGAGTCAACTCAAAGAAACCCTGTGGAGACTCGCTGGCTTGCTCCAGAGGTGGGAGGTGGTGTGCTGGTTTTGAAAGAGCTTGCAAAGATCTTTTAGCAACAAACTCTCTCAGAAATACTTCAAATGATCACCTGTGATAACCTGGGTCCATGAACGAGTTTGCATGAGACTGTCCAAAAACTAATTCTAAACTCTGGTCACAATTTACATAAGGAATAGTTGAGGAATGGGCTATTTTGTTCTTTGCACTAAATAACACTGACCACGTGTGCATTTATTTCCTGCTCATTTCAGGGTAAAAAGTTGCCATGCAGTCTTGGAGCAGATGCTGAGGAAGGAGAAGTTTCGGATGAGGACAGCGCTGATGAAATTGAAGATGACTGCAAATTAAAGTCCTGCTATGTACGTGAGCACACACAGGGCCCAGACCTGTTAGAGCTCTCCATTTCTTCCATGTGTGCTCCATAATCCTACTTACAGTTATTAGCAGATCAGAGTTTTTAACTCTGACTTCTGAGTCAGGTCCTTAAGATACAGAAGTTAATGTAATTCCACGTTTGGATGCAGAATGGCATTGTTCAGAAATGCACACCTTGTCTTTTAAATCATATAAATAAGACATTTCAGTACTTGATGTGCACTAGACTGAAAACAACGGTGCCAGCACCACAAGCGTGCTGGGCTTTTAGAGATACAGCTCTGCAGCACTCAGAGCAGTGGCACGGTGGGATTGCTGCCCAACTGCTAGATGAAAACTGCAAAAGGAGACATACAGATAAAAAAGACAAGTGAAACATTTTTACTTTCACTCCTTTTCTTTCTTATGTTTTGACACTGCTGATTGCTTTCTGTTCCCTTTACTTTTCAACTCCTCATTTATTTTTCTGCTGTTGGTTTTGTGAATACATTTGTTTGCTCTGAACTGACTCTGGTGTGCAATGCTAATACAGGTTATCCCTCGGGGTGGTTTTTTCTAGTCAGGAGGCAGCCTTCCTTCAGCAGTTAAAACTTTTGAACAAAGAAAATTCTATCTAGGGAGACGCAGAAAGAATAGATCAAATTCAAATTAATATTTAGCAAGTCTAATGTTTATGAATGTAGCCCAGTGAGTTTATCTTGTTGCCATGCAGAAACACTTACCTGTAGTTCTCATTAACTGGTTTTGGGTTTAATTTGTCTGTGTCATTTATACCTCCTATTAGCAACTGAAGGTTTTTCAGGATAGCTTGGGATTTGCTGTACAGGCAACAGAAGTCCCCTTCCCAACTGGTTCCGAGGAAGTCTGTGTTTATGCCGGTTCTTCCCCTGCCTTGATGCTGCTAAAATTCTAGTGTCAGCAACATCATTTGGGGGATTAATATACACCACGCAGAAGGGCTGATTGGATTTGACTCCCCTCCCCTTAGATAAACAGACCCCTTTATACTACTGGACAAAATAACAATTAATTCATTTCTTGACTATTTAGAGGTTAGATTGCACTTGGATGTCATTCAACTCATATGTTCCAGAAGACAGCCTCATGCAGCAGTACAGCCTTGAAGTAAATGCCTGGGGCATAGGATAAAATCAGCTTGCTCAGTGATTCAGAGTGTTAGATTTCTGGTTAGTATTTGCTACAGAATTAGAAATATTTGATATTAATTAATTGATGAGGAAACTGGAAGACTCTCGATCCCATAAATCTTTAGGAATATGGTTGAAGTTCAGGTGCAAACTTCTGCAGGTTTAAGTTGTAGGGGAAAAAATAGATAGTGAATGAGCATAGCTCTAATTATGGGTATAGTGAGATCAGATTGCTCACAGTTCTGAAGCCCATGTAATGCCTGATTTGTTAGATAGGACATGTCTGTGTAATCCGTGTATATGTCACTAACGTGGCTTGAGTGCTTCTGATGAGATGATGCTTGCTTTAACAGAAAGACCTAAGACAAAACTTGGCAATCCTTAAAGCCAACGCAAAACACGTGGGTTTGGGGGCCTGGAAGTAGAACTCGTTAGGACAGAGCAGTTGCTTTCGTCTCCTGTTTCAGGAGAGGTCTCGCACCCCATGGACAGAGGACTGCTAGGTGCACGTTGTCCTATAAGACACATTTTTAAGTGCCTTATGTAAGGGGGTTCTGGGATGATTTATGGTGAGACAGCGTAAGTTGTGACAGGAGGAGTAAAGAGGAAAATGGAAATGGCAGCAGAAGCCACCAACAGAACAGGCGGAATCAGACAGGATTAAGCAAGGAGCTTTTTCTTGCACAGAGAAAGGAGATGTTGGGAGCGCCGTGGGGTCTGAAGCGTGTGTAATGTTCCCTTAGGCTGTCCCACAAGTGACGGACATTATAATCTTCTTTAACTGGATTTCTTGATGTCTTCCAGAGTAATGGTGCAACTGAACACCAGGTGGAATCTTTTATAAGAACAAAACTGGAATCTCTGATAAAAGAATCCCAGATCAGGGACAAAGAAGATCCTGACAGCTTCACAGTGAGAGCCCTGCTGAAGGCAACTCATGAGGGTTTAAACGTTAACCTGAAGCAGGTATGTGGGTTTTTCCCCTTCGCACACTCTCTTCAATATTAGAGAGTGCCATGTGTATTGCACGTTTTTCAGGTAAGAAAATCGATAACTTAGGAACAACTTCTGACAGTTTGTTATATCCAAAATGAAAACCTGGAACTATATCAGGAAAAGAGAGTTTGAATGGTCAAATGTTGCTTCAGTGTGTTCTGATTTGCTTTATTCGTTGTAAAACTTTGGAAGTGACGAATTCAGTAAGTACCAATATCGCAAGTGGGTGTCAAACAACTTGGTTTGTGTCTGGGTTGTAGGGGAAAGATCCTTTTTCTATTGCCTCAGCCCTGTCGAGACTGGCCGTGAGAGCTGAAAGCATTGTCTGCCTGTAATCCTGATTACAGGCTCTGTGGTACAGCACTAAACCACAGACTTGTGCTTTTCCTGCCCCAAGCAAGGTTCTCTTTTTTCATGACTGCTTTTTCAGGCTGTTTTAGATCAAGAACAGTATGTTTCTTTTCCCTTTTGACATCAAACTACTTTTGTAAAACAGCAAAATGTATCAAATTTTGAGGACCTCGATAAACAGTTAGTACCTCGAAGTGGTCCCACGATGAGTTAGTACCACGGTCACCTCAACCAGGGGTAAACCCCAGGTATGTCAAATACAGGGTCAGTTGTGTTGTGAGGGATTCACCTACTGTGTACCCAGTATAGTCTTAAAGGTCAAGTACACGTAGCTCTGCTCTCTGCGCCTCTTCCCACTCGGTAGAGATTGACAAGAACCACATAAACCTTTTCTCCGAGGCTGGACCTACGAGACTGTTGCCTAAAGCCAGGCTTGACTACAGAAATCATACTTGGCTTGTGCCAGTGCTTGAGATGTGGTGAAAGCTGTGTTATGGTGGGAAGAGGCTGTAAGGATGCAAAGGGGGAAGCCGTCTGACCCAACAGAGAAGGGTTATTTTCAGCCTGTGGCTTTGCAGCTTGAGAAGAGCCAGCTTGCCTTTTCCCTTTGGCCTTTGTGAGGTCGGAAAAGTAGGATTTCAGAGAGCAAGCTCCCCGTGTTAGGGAATATGATCAGCTATGAGCCATTTCAATGTTGTTTTGTGTTAGAATAATTACGTTTGGCATATTCTCTGATATCTGGAAAAGGATTGGTCCCTAGATAGCATTGAGGGGGTAGGAAGTTTTGTTTAAAGAATGCAAATCCCCATGAGGCGTTGGATCTGATGCCTGAGATTACCCATCACATGTCTTTGACGTGGCCAGAATACTGAAAATACCTTAGTGATGTGAGTGTGTTATTCAAACATCTGTCAGGTAACAATGTCAAGTGATAGAATTTTCTAACTGCCTTATTTTAAATTTATTAAGGGATATTTAGAGATCTTTTCCCCTGCTGCAACACTGCTGTGTGAAAACCTATTGTATGTGACTGTTGTTTTCAAGGGTTTCAAGCAATACTGAGCTTGAGGATTTAAGATCATAAGTTGAAACAACTGGAAGATTGATTTATAGCAACTGTTGACCTAGATGGGAAAAAACTAAACAGTTAAACGTGGTGATGGTTTGGTAATTCTGTAACTCGTCAGCTAACTTTGGTTGTGTTGTAAAGCTCTTTTCTAGTAGTTACTGTGTAATTGATGTACCAGGAAGGGATCTGTTGGGAAATCTACTTTTTGTCCTAGTCCAATCTCATTTTCCTTCACTACCAATGTGCCTTTCATTTTCCCAAAGACTTGTTTTGGGTTTTTTTTTTAAAGAATAGCATTCACAACACAAGTTTTTGTGCTAATCTCCAGCAATTATCAAGCGACGTTTCTTGGGGAGCAAGGAGGGCAGGCAGTGTCAGTCAGGTATTAGTTTAGATTTGCTGTTGAAACTGTCGATTCTCACTCTTATCTGAGAAGGAAAAGGAATTTATCTGCTAAGGTTTCCTTCTATGTTCTGCAGAGACTTTCAGCCTGAGCTAGGAACAAATCTTTGCATGTAGACACAGAGGTTATTGACCTCAGTGGACATGAGGAATCCATCTAGTGCCTTATCGTTACAATAGCCTGAAGGGAATTCCAACTCAGCGCTGGACAGGGAATAACTGGAGTTCAGAGGACATGCTGAAATGCTGGGGGAATGTTCTTTAGCACCTTTAGGTCTTTGTTTTGCGCTTTAAAAGATGAAGGGACAGAAAAAAACTAGATGCTGCCATGAATTAGCAGACTGATGTCCAGGGGCATGGCTACAAATGCAATCCCTGTACTGTCCCAATAGTGAATCAGGGTGACATGCAAGAACTTATATTCGTTTGGAACTGTCTTTTAGAGGCTGTAGCAGGCTCTTTAAAGATACTTCTGAAGGTATCCAGCTACACTTTAATTGCACTTTCTCTTCACAGAACTTGGACACAAAAGAAGGTGGAAAAAAGTCTCACAGTCGATCGTTAATGGGCAACTTTGGTAAACACAAAGTAAGTAAAATGAGAGACTCATTTTGCTGTTCCAGTTCTGAGCATTCTAGAGAGACTGGGTATGTTTTGCTGCTTGTGTGAGGAGAGTGAGGAAAGACTGCGTGACTACACTTGGTATATATCTGTTGCTGTTCAGAAAATATCCGCTGCTAGCAGTATGGAGAGCCCTTTAAAGATGACCATGCAAACTCAAATCTTGCCTGAGCAAAAAGATCTCTTTACTAGTGACGTGGAATTGCTGATTTTCTGCTCAAACTTGTAGCAGCAGCAGAGCAATGTAGACAAATGCCTTGGCGTATTCCTGTTCTCCAGACCCCTGTCCACACAGCTGACAAGGTTTGTTTCCTGCGGGGTCCAGTTTTGCTCCGTTCCGTACCCTGAGCGGCGCCGTGCGGAGCCCTGTTGCTGCCGTTGCGCTTGCTCTAGGGGCCTGCCGTGACGGAGCTCTGGCTCTGGGCTCCTGCTTTGTAGCAATGTGTTCTGTTCTGACCTCTTCGTGGTTTTGCATGTAGTACTTGTGTGTTTGTGTAGCTGCTAGGTCAGATTGTCTGCTTCGCTGGGTCTTCACTGTGGCGGCTCTCCTGAAGCAAGCAAGAGCTCGTATAATTCAAGTGAGTGTGAGGTTTCGTTTCACAGCCGGACAGAGAGCAGCTACCAGGAGGGACAGTGTGCCCATGTGTCACCCCATTCCCACACGCTCACAGATGTGTTCCTGTTGGCCGCCTCCCCTATTCCCACACTCCCACGGTGCCTCGAGGCTTGGATTTATTGACCATGTAGCCTCAGCTTGAGCATCAACCGAAAGCTTCCTTCCTCCCAGAGTCAATTAGCAAATACCTAGTAAGCAGATGAGCAGACAGGCCGGCTGTGATGGAGGCACGCGAAGGGCTGCAGCCAAGTCGCTGTGTCACCAGCGGCTCCCTCTGCCCCCAGCCTGCTCGACGCCCGTGTTCCTCCTCAGCACTATCCGTGGTGAAAGCTGCAGCTGAGCAGGGAGCACACGCTGTAATTCATAATCTGAGCAGCCGTTTAGGAAAAACGGCAATTATTAAATACTTCATAAAACTTAATCAGCCACCAGCTCATCTGCCCTGAAGCCTGTTAGGAGCCGTCATAAATTCTCTACGCAGACAACACCAGGACTTGTATTTACACTTCAATTATAAGCTTACATCAGTTTAAAGCGGTCATATTTCTTTCAGCAGCTTCAGCTCAGAGCACATTTTGCACTTGGTATGTGTTGACATCTGCAAGTACCTGTTGTGCGTGGTAGTGGACACTTCACTGTGCTCGCTGGTGGCAAAACAAATGCTGTGGAATGAGATGGCGCAGACAAAAGTCAGCCACTAAAAACTGCTGCTTACTGTGGGGGCTGGAAAGTATGTCAATAATTTAATTACTTCAGCTAGCTATCCTAATGGGTATAGGAGGTTGGAAAGCTCATTTGTTTAATCTTGTCTCTGCTGAAAAAAGTAGGACAGAGTGTATACAGATTTTTTTTTTTTTTTTAAATTAGTTTTAAATGATAGTATTGTAGACTGAGACAACAGGGATGTCCAGTAACTTCCCCCTTAGGATTTCCAGCTAAAGGGATTCCGGGGAAGGGTGGTTATTGATATTTTTGCAGGTACTGAATAACCCACCCAGGGATATTGATTTATGGTGTTTTCAGCCAGTTCTTGTGCCAGATGGATCTATTTATTGACTCTTTAAAAACTGCCAGTGGAGGGACAGAGACCCTCCTTCTGGCAATCCCTGCAAGCTAACTGCAGGAAACATCCACAGCGCAGACCTTCGGAGTCCAAAACCGAACCGTGCCAATCAACTTCACTTCAGCACTAAACACAGCAAACTAATTATGTGCATTATTAGTGTATCAAAGCAGGAGAAAAGAAATCTGTGCTCAATTAGCCATCTGAGGAAAAGGAGCTCTCTGTTTATGTTTGTAGTGAACTGACCCACATATTAAAAGTGTTGTTAATTACCTCTTAAGGAGAATGGAATTAAAGAAATTCTCACTTGAAGCTAGAGGTAGTGCTAGAAAAGATGTAGTGTTGTTGAAATTGGAAACTGCATTAAATAATAGGTGCTTGTGGAAAAAAAAAGGTGCTCTTGAGATTTTGATCTCATTTATCCTAGCTATTTACTGTATGTTGTAATAAATACCTTGAATGCTTGTGTGTGTGGCCTAAAAGGTGGCAGAAAGATGTTGGCTGAAAATGTTGCCCGGGCTCTGTTCTCAACTTCACAAATGAATTTTTAAATTTTCCTAAACTGGAGAGGAAGCATGGGAGGGAGGAAGCAACACGCAGTATGTTTAGATCCTACTATGGGTTGTTGTTTCAAATAGGATACAATCCATTAGAATTTCAGCAGGAGCAGTTCCCCGTGCACTGGAGACAGTGGAGCGATGCGGTCCTCTCGTGTCCGGAGGGAGCAGGGGAGGGGAGCTGCAGCATACGCAGTGGCTGCAATGGACTGGCCAGTTTGCAGAAATAATTTTCTTCAGGCTTGGACCTGTCTCCTCACCAGCAGATAAACGTGCTTTGAGACTGCAGCTTGGATCCTTGCAGCCAGACAGAGCCAGATCAGGGCATGATCAGGGCACAGTGCTTCCTCCTCCACATGGATGGCATGGCATGGTGGCCCTACCACCCAGGGTTTTCTGCTGCCGAACCCTCAGGGGTCGTTCTGTGTCCTTGTAGGACACCAGTCCAGTGCTGTCAACCTGCTGCAGCTCACCCGCCCACCCGACATCACGACAGCGATGTGAATTTATAGACCCAGCCCATAAACCGACACAGCTCTGCTTGATTCTTTCCCAACAGAAAGCAGTGAAGGCAGCAGCCAAGTACCAGAGTGCCTCGGACGAGGAAGAAAGCCAGCAGAACTCTTCTGGGAAGGAAATGGGGCAGCTCCACAGGTGAGCTATGAATCACCACGGTTTTATAGCTCGGTTAAAGCTGGAGGCATGTTTACTACTGCCACTATTTATATGTCATTGCCTCAGGGAAGGCTGCTCTTAAGAGCAGGTCATTTATGACGGTGCCGTTGGGGTGCATTTTGCTGTGACTGCTGTAGCCCGATATTTTGGTTGCGTAAGTTTACACAGCAATTACCCTTTAACTGAAAAGAAGTGTGATAGTAGCAGTTTCCTAATGGAAAAATGCCAATCTACATTTTGCTTGCTGTAAATGTTGCTCAAAGAAAAGCGTTTAGGCTAAATAAGGGTATGTCGCAGCCCCGCCAACTTTATTACCTCTGAGAACGTGAAGGAAAAGCAATCAAAAAAGTGCCATTGAGAATGCATCTGTTGTCACTGAAACGCTTCGGTTTCAGATACAGCTCAAAGCTGTCTGCCCTGTTTTTGTGGAGAAGGGCCACGGTGCAGCTATTTCATTATGTTTTAAATGAAAAATGGTGTTTGTGTAGCGTGACTATAGAGGTACAAGGGGAACAGTCATCTCGGAGCCCTCTCTGAGGAGGTTTGCCACATGCCATTCCCTGCTCGCAGCTGTTTATTTCCTTATTGATGAAAAGAACAGAAAGGGAGATTGAAATATGCTTTAAATATTGAGAAATTCTCCGTTTGTTTTATTTATTAAATATAACTCAACAGACTGGCTCGTCGAAGGAAAACAGTGAAGCTGTGCCGAGCTCTGTCAGACCTGGTGGTGTACACGAACTCGGTGGCAGCCCAGGACCTGGTAGATGACGGTAAGGCTGCTGGCACCAGGCTTACACGTGCTTTTTTCCCTCTCTGGATAGGAAACACGTCTGTGTTCTCACGGCTTCCCTTCTTTTTCAAAGATGTTTTAAAAGCAGAGTAGTTAGTTACGTGTTCCTTTAACTATGGAGAGTGAAGCACCACCTTTTCCTTCCCTAGGAAACATCCTTTCCCTTGGTTTCTTACGGAATTCATGTTTCAGTGGCAATTTTAAAAAGGCTTTTTCAGGAGAACCCTTTTCCTGTTTTCACAGTTTTATAGAATTTGTCATCATCTCTTGAGTTCATCCATTTTAAGCAGCGTTTAGTAATGGGGTAGATGTGAATTGTGATAAACGGAGGCGATCGCTGTTGGGAAAGTGTGTGGTAGTTTCACCAAAAGTGTCAGAGGCAAAATGGAAATTGAGGAAGTTCCAGAGGATTTTGTGATATGGCCATGGAGAGATGGTATGGTTGAGTTGGTCTAACTGCTCCCTCAAAGCTGGGCGCTCTTGCCTAGGAAAGTCTTCTGGTCAGTCTTTCTTCAGAAGGCTGATCAAACAGGCTCTGCCTAAGGGGATAAACTGCTAGAAGGGAAGATTTAAAAACTGGAAAAGATTGTGTGATTTAGAGAAAGAATGAGCCTGCAGAAACGTGCATGGGAGAGGAACAGGTTGAGTACTGCTATCAATGTGTTACAAGGACAAGAGCAAAATAGGAGCCCTGCCAGGCACTGCTTTCCCATGGCTGTCAGCTCTTCAGGAAGATGGGTTGGATCATGCTGCTGTTAGATTTCTCTGTAGATTCCTCATAGCAGCCATCTCTGGGGTTCTGGAGGAGAAAAAGCCCTGGCAGTTAGCTGGAGCTCTTGCTTGGCTTTCCTTTCAAGTCTGGAAACTTGAGGGTAGAACAAAAGCCCCTCCTGCAAGGGGAAGCTGATGCCCTTCAGTGATGCAGCGTACACAGCCTGCGTTGTGACTTTGGACTAAACCACGTGTTGAATACCAGTGTAACTGAGGTCCGAGTTCAGGCCCTGTCTCCGCTTTATAATTTGTTGATTTAATGATACGCAGGATCAACGGGGAACGTGCTGTCATTCAGTGAAACGAGAGCCCACCAAGCAGTGCAGCAGAAGGCCGAGCAGTTTATGCTCTACAACCAGAAACAGCTTACAAGGGTCTACCCGTCAGCCTATCGGATTGACTCCAGCAACTTCAACCCTTTACCTTACTGGAATGTTGGCTGCCAGTTAGGTAGGTGTCGTGGGACAAACTTCCTTCCCAGTTCTTGTGTACATGTTAAATAAACAGTATCTTTAGCAACGACACCTGAGTTTTCTCTTTCAACAGTGGCACTAAACTACCAGTCCGAGGGACGTGTGATGCAATTAAACGAAGCAAAATTTAGGGTAAACGGCAACTGTGGTTACGTCCTCAAACCTCAGCAGATGTGCAAAGGTAATGTCCTGCTATGCTTTTATTACTGTAAGTGTCAGGCCTTTCAGAAAGCATCTTCACGGTGGAGCTGTGAAGACACAATAAAGGAAAGTAAGGGCATATGTAGAATCTTTCATCTTTCCATACATTTGTAACTCTTAGACTGCATGAGTACTAGTATGCAATCACTTGCTCTTGTTCCAGATATATTTTGAGGCCTCCTTCTTATTAATATGTGTTTAAAAAAAGAAAAAGGGGTCCTAGGATAGCCAGCTGCAAGAAAGTAGAACAAGATACGCAGTGTCCCAGGACCAAGTACCCAGGGCTTGGTGCAGCTCTTGAGCAAGTCAGTGGAATTATTTTGTTTCCTTTAAAAGGATCTGGTTCAGTCCTCAAAATGCTGTTAGAACAGGCCCCCTGGTTTTCAGTGTTATGCAATGACAATCCTTCCACGTTCCGAGTATTCAGGATCTGACCGTGCCCCTGTAGCTCTAATTAATTTTTTTAATGTGGCCATAAGAAGCAGCGGCATCGATTGAAGGGTACTTGAGAAACACTAGAGGAAGTTTGGGCACTTGAAGCAGGCACTGCTGCTGCAGGAAGCAGCTTACTCAGCCCTCGCTGCTTGTTCTCGTTAACATCTGGGCAGCTGTGCAACAAGCAGGATCAGAGTGCTCATCTGGGGTATAACTATTGGCTTTTTGAAGCTGCTGCTTTACAAAAGGAAAGGTTTTTTTTCAAAGGAGTCGTGCAAAACCTTACTATGAGAGGGGTCCTTTCAGCTTTGTAATCATGTAAAGAAGGGCCGCTCAGCTCAGAAAAGGTTGTAAGAAAGTGAAATGGAATTTTAAAATTCAAGAACAGCTGCTCTGTACTCTAGATAAGTTACTTGCTTATGACCGGATTTTGGCTACGTGTGTAGCCAAGAAGAAAACGGCTTCTGTTTTCTTGCCATCATCTAGGCACGTTCAACCCCTACTCTGCTGATCCGCTTCCTGCCAGTCCTAAAAAGCAGCTTATTCTGAAAATCATCAGTGGGCAGCAGCTACCTAAGCCTCCTGACTCGATGTTAGGGGACAGAGGAGAGGTAAGATGCTCTGATACCACCAGGGACTTCCGTGAGGGGTCTTGGAGTGACATGGCAGCATGTGACTCAAATAAACTTTCCCCCTATTTAAGTACTCCAATATATTTCAGATATTGTAAAGCTTTTGCTCACTAAAAAACTATGTTTTCCCACAGAGTCTGTATCCTACACATGATGTTGAAATACTGATTTGTTTTGTGTTCTGAGGGTAACTTCACTTTTTTGAAAATGAGTCATAGCTGGCTGTAGCTCATGCAACTACAAACCACACCTGAACTTCAAGTTCATGAAGCCTTTTCCTATGATTACACTGCTTGAAAATTCATATAAATCAAGGTTCTCTGTTCTCCTGTGAACTGAAATTAACTCTATGCACGAATTGTCTTTCAAATTGACCTTCACTTGTATCATTGGCTTGCTTTTAAAGTACTTTGTTTTTAAAAAATAGATTATAGATCCCTTTGTTGAGGTGGAAATTATTGGGTTACCTGTTGACTGCTCTAAAGATCAGACCAGGGTGGTTGACGACAATGGTAAGATAATTTATCTGATTTCCTCTTCTAAGAGTAAAATATTAAGTAATTATAAATAATTTGGTGTCTGCTATTACTTTCTAAATTGCCAAGCTTCTTATGTGATGAAATCAAATGACTGTATTTTAACAAATTAATCCTGCTTTCTAGACAGAACTTCTGGTATGGGGAGACAGAGAAGCTAGAGGTGAAGGACAAGAACTGTTCACCTCAGTATCTTTCTCCTGGATTGTTCTTAAATCTCTTTTATGCAGAAGTTCCAATCTATTTTAAAAAAATGTATATAAAGTATGTGTCTAACTTCAAATGCAATGAAAACAAATTGTGTCCGAGGCAGTTTCACTGCCACCTCAGCCTTCATGGGCGAGAGATGAGTAGCAGAGTAGGATTGCCTGTTGCAGCAGGAGAGGTGGCTGCAGGAGAGGTCAGTGCTCGTAGGAAGCTGCAAAGCCGTGGGGAAGAGGTAGTTCCCGTTTGGTTTGGTCTATCTTTAGCCTGACACAGTCCTGCAAAGCAACAACCTGCCTTGGTGTCCATGCCAGCTACCCAGCCAGAACCATTCTGTTGGTGGAAGCAGTCCAAGAGGCAGATCGCTCCCTTTTAATTACTTGAGGTAATGGAGGTGCAGAGTGCCTGGATCTAGATGAGCAGCAAGCAATGAGTTTTCATCTGTGCATTTGGTCTGCTTGGCTCTTACGCCTCTGGCTACGCATCGTGAAAAGTGAGGCTAGAACTTGCTATGGAATTGTCTTCCCAAATTCCTGTTCTGTTTGTTTTACAGGGTTTAATCCTGTTTGGGAGGAAACACTCACTTTTACTGTCCACATGCCTGAAATAGCTTTGGTGCGATTTCTTGTTTGGGACCATGATCCTATTGGGCGAGACTTTGTTGGACAACGGACTCTGGCCTTTAGCAGCCTTGTGCCTGGTGAGTCTCACGTCTTCCCTTGGCTTAGAAACCTGGCTGAAGAACAAACACCTTGGAACTTGAAGTTTGAGGTGAGGTTATCAGCATAAGATGTATGGCTGATATCCCTGAGACTTCACGTATGAGCTTGGACAATCTCCTGGTATCCTAGGGTGGTATATTCACCATTAGTTGAAGGAGCTTGGGGGTCTGTGCTTTTGGAAATTACCGCTGGTGTCTTATTTATAACTTGGAGGCAATTTGTACTGGGGGGTTTGGAAAACCTGTGAGAACGTAAGAATTATTACTAACGGCATAAGGTGGCTCACTGTTTATATTTCACTTTTAGAGACAGTCATTGCCCGTTGTGCATAAACCGCAAACTGGTGATGATTTGTGGTGCAATATTTTTGTTTTACTAGGTTATCGTCACGTGTATTTAGAAGGATTGACAGAAGCATCCATATTTGTTCATATAACCATTAATGAGATCTATGGAAAGGTGGGTATATCTGGAAATTTAACTCTTTTATGACTTTTTTTTTGTTTTAATTCTTCTGATAGAAATGGGTTTAAGTGTACCACAGAACCTCACAGGATTTGTATGATTTCCAAAAGATTCTTACAGCCTAGGCTCGTGACATTTTGTGCACTGGATTAGCAGTGCCACGCTCTGTCTGGCGCTGATCAGTAATAAAGTTCAAACAAATTATTCAGATCATACAGCAAGGAAAAAAGCACTGTGTCTGATCCTCTATTGCCCTCATCTTGATGTCTTCATTTATACTCGTATCTCTGGAGGTACCTACATATGCTGCGAAGCACCAGCATGCTCAAGGAAGCAAAATGCAATTCCTTACTCCTAGTGTTTTCTCTGAGGAGCACTGAGCCAGGGCACCCGTTCACAGCACAGCCACGTCCGGGAGCACACGGGGCTCTCTCCAGCTGAGACCCCCCAGGGACAGCGCAGACCTGCTGCTGTCGGAGTGCTCAGGAGGCAGAAGGATGCAGCTCGTAGTGCGTGGGGGTTCCTGGCAGGGAATCAGCAAGGAAAGCGTCACGTACTGCTACTCTAGCCTTAGCGTGCGGGTAATTAGGAGTATTCTTACAGTGAGCACCTAGTAATTATCCCATCTAGATACACTACGTGTGTTTCTTCGGTGTGTTAAACTAGTTTTATTTTAGAAGGAAACCTTGAGAACGGTAACTGCACCAGAACGTGGTATTTGACAAGCTATTTTTAGCAGCTAATCTAAACTCTAAATCTTTGAGGTTTCAGTGCATACATTTTGCTTTTCTGCAAGATAACTGACTTCAAGGCGTTTTTAAAATCAAAGTTCAGGCACAAGCACAGTGCTTTTCCCCCTGCATTTCTGCTTCAGCTGCCTTCATGAGCAGTCTCCAAGAGGTCATTGGAGATAACTAGCACAAAGAAATTAAGGCCGTATTCAACAGGATGCTAAAATAAAATAAAATAGCCCTTTGTAGTGATTTAAAAACATCAGTCGCACTCTTGGCATCCTTGTGTCAGCACAGGGACCAGTGTTTCTGCTCGTTCCTCTCAGCAGGGAGGACAGCAGCAAGGCGGTGCAGGGAACGGCACTGCCCGTGCGTGCTCTGTGTGCAGAGAGAAGCTTCTAGTATTCAAGGTAGACTTTGTTACTCCTGACCCGGTGTAAGAAGAAAAGCAGTAGTAAACAGCTTGGAATGCACCCGCATTGTATACCTAGAGCTGTAGAGCTCTGGGTACTCGTGTGTGAAATCACATTCAGCTTTAGGTGATGGTCTGAGGAGACCCTGCTTGGCTACAGCTCTTGGCTCATGTGCTCTTCAAAGAAAGAAATATACTCAAGGAAAATAGTGAAGAGTAGCTTCACAGGGAGGACAAAAGATGATGAGAGGGAGAAAGACCCATTGAGGCTTGATCTCTGTATCACTTAGCCTGTTCACCTAATGCTTGCCTTAATGATGGGCTACATTATTGTTTCTAAAGTATAAAGAACGACTGACTGCACATCTACATCCTTCTAAGTGTGGATATCTGGACAAGCTTGAGACAGGCTCAGCTCACACCAATAAATAGTTTTAACTTATTTGCTGTAGAGGGGTTGTGGTTACAGCTGATGTACTATTACTTTATTTGCTTGTATCAGTGTTGAAAACATTAGCCAAATGTATTTGCATTTTTTTTGCCTTGCAGTGGAGCCCTTTAATCCTCAATCCCAGTTACACAATATTGCACTTTCTAGGAGCCACAAAGGTAGACTTCATTAGCATGCACTTTGCACTTGCTGGGCACAGATTTTTTTTTTCGAATGGTTCCTAATCGCATGATCTGCAGCTACCAAATTTACATCATTCTTCATTCAGGCTCTGAAACATTTGAATATTGCATTGGTGAAGCCCATGCATAAAACTCCAAGTTAATGCGTAGCCTGTCACTGCAGTACACTTCTTACAGTCTTGTCATCTCTGATTAGGAGAGACTGAGCAAACTTCTCCTGTAATTGTGGCAGGCTGCCATCCTAATGAGGAGAGCCACAGACATGCATGAATTCATGGAGACCTGTGCTGATAGTTCCTTGGTCAGAGTAGATGTGAATTGCTTGGTGTGAATTTCTGCTTTGCTGCATTTTAACTTTGTCTTCATCATTCATAAATACTCTGGAAGCGGCCCTTTTCATTGTGCTCCTTACGTAATAGTCTCAACTCACTCTAAAAGGTGGTTATTCTTTTTCCTTTCAGAACAAGCAGCTGATAGGACTCAGAGGGTTGTTTAACAAGAACCCGAAGCACAATTCCGCTGAAACCAGCGGGCACTATGTACGGAAGCGATCTATTGGCGATCGGATTCTCCGGCGCACAGCCAGCGCACCAGCAAAAGGTAGAAAGAAAAGTAAGATGGGTTTTCTGGAAGCTACTGAAATTAAAGACAGTGCGTCTGAACCGATAGACTTGAAAGACTTGAAAGACGGAGTTGTAAGGCGTACAAGCCGGAGTTTGCAAGCACGTCCTGCTTCTATGCCTGTGGACAAGTATCTCCTTGTAGAAGTGCCATGTCCGGAAGATGAAACTGCCCAAGATGCCAAAGGAAAAGAAAACCCATCTGGTAAGATGCTTCCAGAATTACTTTTGATGTAGTAAGTTGACAGAGTCTATTAAGAGGCTTAGTTCTGCAGTTCCCATGCAAGTGGTTTTATTCAAGTCAGATTTTACTGGGCAAAATTACACATGCTTAAGATTGTGGTATTTTAACAGCTCCTTGAACTCTTTGGTAAGTGACCCCCTGGAAAGCTGTCTGCTCTCCAAACTAGGCAAATGAATTACCGTAATTTCTGGAAGTGCCCTTAAAAGGACAAATCTGCAAATTTATTTTTGTAATTTAAGAACTAACCTTCAATTACACTTGATCAGATTCTGATTTGCTACTGTCCCTTTACTCATGGAAACCTGCTGCCATGGGGGGGTTTCTCTGCCTGTTTTCAAGGAGGAAGAACAACGTGCAGTGTGTGTTTTTTACGTTGTGCTTGTAAAACCTAATGCAGGCTTTCAAACAGATGTAAAAAGGGTAAAAGTAGGTCAAACTCGGTATCCAACAGTCTTGATATTCTCCTCTAAACCTATGTTAGTTAATTTATATGGAAAACATATGTTAGGATAAAGTCTTGGTCTTGTAGTACTGACACACAATAGAATTTATTTAGGATAGCTTTTCTTCTAAGTGTATTCAATGAAAATAGTCCTGGTTTTGAAATCCAGTTATTCCCACAACTACAGCAACCTTAGTGTGTTTGACCTGCCTGGTGTCTGATTTACTGGAATATTTAAAGAAGTCTGGCAAGCTCTGAATACAGTGGCTGTCACTCATTAGACCTGCTGTCTCCACCCTGAGCGTGGCCCTGGTCGAGGGTGTCTGTACTGCTTTTTGGGGCTGTTTTTTCTTTGTTTGGGAAGAGCGTGTGCGCTCACACCGGCTGTCCCCATGAGGCTGCGGGGCTAGGCTGATCCTCCGCTGCTGCTCCGTTCTGACAGCGCCGTGTCTCTGCAGTTAGTCCCGCAGGGCTCTTCCTCGGCCAGCGCAGGACAGCCGGAGGTCTCTCTTCCTTAGTAAGATGCAGAGAGCATCCTGAGAACCTCTCGTGGCTGGGGAGTGACAGAAATGCTGCTCTGCTCTGAATATTTTCAGCTACAGCCGCAGGAGCCACCCTAGAATAGAACTACCAGGCACACGTTGGAACGTGGCGTTGAGCTACCTTTGTTCTACGTGCCCTTGTTGGTGGCTTTGAAGGAACAGATCATCTGGACATCACCTTGTAAAAGAGGTTACTTAGGAGAAGCAGCATCAAAACAGAATCAAACCGATGCTTTTTCTACCACCTTGAGAAGAAACTGTAGAGAGGAAAAAGCATATTCCTAGTAAAGGAAGTAAACTGTGAAATGCTGTATTTTAAATTGAAAGATCCTCTAGATAAGCCTGTGAAGATGATACAGCTCAGCCATTTTTCACAACAGATGTAATAATTTCTTAGATATTTCTTCCTAAAGATGCTACAGACAAAGACACAAAACTCTTTTAGAAGAAACTCCTGCACTTTTTGGAGGTCAGAGTTACTCTCTTATATGCAGAAAGCACAGGCCCTGGTGGGATGACCTAAAGAGCTGTCACAGGGAATGAATCTTGCCCCTTCTAACTTTGGGAGGATCAGATCCTGTCCATTAGAGTCTCTGTAAGGCTTGCTGCATAACCCCTGTGGAGGAGGACCGACCACCTTAGACAGAGAAATGAGACCTGAAGAGGGTGAAATTCTAGATGGAGTCCTCTCCTGTCCCCGAGGGACCTTATTCCTTCTCTGTGCTGCACAGCCATCCATGTCTTAGTGGTGGACATAGAGAAAAGCAACCTGGACCCTTTTTTTGTGGAAGGCTTTGCTTTGGATCATGGTAAGAATAGGTACAACGCAGCCTCGTGCACGTACAGGAGTAGGCTCAGGTATTCCCAGACAGTAAATTCAGCTCACTATTTTAGACTGGGAGGTGGCTTCATCATCAGGGGAGGTACTAGTCAGAGGAAGTGGCTGTGGCAGGATGCTGTGAAGAATGGAAAGGGCTGTTTGTCAAGAGAGATCATTCTTGCTCAAATACTACAGCTGAGCACAGCTCTACTGCCTCGGCTGGAATTACGCCAAGGGGTCGGTGTGCTGTCCGTTTTCTCTTCTGCTCTTTATAGGAAAAAGAAATTCTACAAATCCAAGAAATGTGCATCTCTTCCATCCTTATCTAGGAGCACTGGAAAGCTTGGGGAATCTTTCGGAGATCAGCATTTTATACCATGTTTGTTAGAAACAGTTCTGACTCCACCGAGGGGGTTCGCTCAGTGCTGATGAATGATCAGGGCTTCTCCCGTTTCTTCCTGGGGTAGCTGATTCCTAGTGGATGTTACAAACAGTGTATGTCCTGCCCAGCCTACTCCTATAGCCCTGCCTGGTTAAAAGCTCCAGAAGAGTGAGTGGTGGAGCTCGGATTTGGCATATAAAGACAAGTAAGGTGATTTGGTGGAGGAAATATCTAATGCCTGTTTTTCACGAAACTCAAAACCTTGCTCTGATGAATGCAGTATGCTTGTAGAAGATCAAAAACTGAACCCTGAACTTGTAACATGTGACAATAGCTACATGTAAAATACAGTCTGGAGTCCATCTGCCTGATGCTTTTTACTCAGCTTTTTTTAAGCATGCATCTTGTTTCAAAGTACTGTGCTTTTTTAACAGAGCTGTTTTGTTCTGTCTTTATTGCCATGCTTCTGTATAGTACAAATCTGACTAGGAACACAGCTGAAGGTAATGCCATGTGCAAGCTCTGATATGGTACCTCATTAACATTATTTGCAACCAATATTACATCACGTGCTTGATGTAATAGACATTCAAAGGAAGTTTCAATGAAGTGCCTGCAGTTGTATTTTTCCATTTATTCATATCACACAGATAATTTGTACTAAACCTGCACAACCCCATAATTAAGTTCTGTCACAACTGTACCTAATTTTGCGTTCTCCATTTGTCTTGTCTGAGGACAAAATAGTTGTTAATAAGCAGAACAAAATATTGTACGCAACTAATATGTTTCTTATTTAATTTAGCCAACAGTGATGACAGTACAAATGAGAAGGAAACAAACTTGAAAGAATCTGTCTTGCCATGTTCTGAGGAAACAGCAAATCCTTCAAATCTGGCATCTCGGTTTAAGAAGAATGACCAGAAGGAGACTGCAGTTGACTCCTTGGTTCCACCTCCACAGGAGCAACCTGAAAATTTAGTTTTTGCGAGTGGCGTAGCTGAAAGGAATCACCTCATAGGCTGTCAGGAAAATAGTCCTTCTGATGAAGCTGTCCCTGTAATGCAGGGCTCGGATTTGGAAATTTCCACAGAAAAAACAATTGACAAAAACTGTGCAGACAACAAAAAGGAAGATGACACAAAAGAGTCTAAGGAGGAGAAAATAACTCTTGTGGGGCCTTCTCTTTCTCAAAAAGTAGAAATGGAAAATCACAAATATGACATCATCAAGAAAAGCACTGCAGCACCTCTTTCTTTGACAGAGATTTCTTCTACTGTTTGCTCTGATGTTCCTGATTTGCACTCCACTTTAACCATGCGGGACAGTGACATTTCTCGCCTTATAGATGAAGTTTCTTTAGCGAACGAGAGCGAGATGGATAGTGCTGTCTCAGCTCTGATCGGGCAGTTGGATGTCACCGATGACCAAACCAATCTTACCATCGTCTCGAGCCTCCATGGCACGAGCAGCCAAACCTTCAGCGTGATGGCTACACACCCGCGCCTGCTTACCGCGGATCTTGACAGCCCCTGTAAGCACAGCTCTCCTACCATAAAATCCACCAAATCCCCTTTATTCTCAACTCCAGATACTACCACCTTCTCCAGCCCTGAGACTGCAGAGTATTCTGTGTACACAATCATCCACGAGGCCACTCTTACACCAGCTTCTGCATGTAAGACCCACACTGAATTAGTTGGCAAGAAAATGTTAAATAGTGTAGAAAATAATAGCACAGAAAATAACTTGCCTAGCTCTCCTTGTCCTTCATCTCTGGCTTCGCTAAATGCAAATCCCAAAAGAAAATGCGGAAGGAGCTGGGAAGCCCCCGAGTCTGCCAGTTCTTTTGCTTCCAATAGCCTCATCTTTGAGGAGACACTTGTTGACCCTCTGGCTGGTGAAAATTCCGAAAGCAGCAGCCTTGTAGAAGTAGATGGGGATTCGCAAGACCTCTTGGTAACTGCATGTGAGTACAAAAGGGAAGACATGAGCCAGTTGGCTTCTCCTTTGAGACTGAGGCAAAAGCAGGACACTGGGCGTGGTAGGGAGAGGACCTCTGGGAGCAGCACAAGTATTGAGCTCTGTGCTGCTGCCCTGGACTGCTCGGACAACTTCAGGACTGCAGGGAGCCAGCTCCCTTTTCCAGCGTGTGAAAATGTCGGCTTCTTGCATCATCATCATCATTCAGAGAAGCAGAAAAATGTAACGTGTACCTCGGAGAGAGCCCAGCTCGACATACACTCACCGGTGCTCAAAACCACTCTGGCTTTCCCCCCTCACTCAGCCATCCAGCAGACGAGCCCTTGCAAATCCAAGAGTCTCGGTGACTTGACATCAGAGGATATTTCCTGCAATTTTGAAAGTAAGTATCAATACATAAGTAGGAGCTTTATCTCATCAGGCATGAGAGACAAGAAACTTGCCGCGATGAAGAGTATGAGACCACATTCTACAGATGCCCTGACGGAGCAGCTGAGGAAGCTGGTGTCCCTGGACCAGGAGGACAGCCGTCAAACGCTGTACTCCAGGCAGATTGATGAAGACTGCCCAAAAGCGCTGGTCAGAAAACTCTCATCCAGAAGCCAGAGCAGAGTGCGGAACATAGCCAGCCGCGCCAAGGAGAGGCAGGAGGCGGCCAGCAAGCACAAGTCTTCTAACAGCAGTAGCATAGCGGGCGTTGTCCTTCGGAACAAGCCCTCAGCATCACCTCACGTCGTCAACAGGCATTCAACGGGCTCGTACATAGCCAGGTACCTGAACAGCTTCCCCGGGGAGGACGTGGAGGGCCGAGGGATACCGGAGGGCGCGTGTGCCGCCTTGCACTACGGCTGTAGCGACCGGCTGTACGCGCAGGATTCCGTGCTGCAGCTGCAACCCAGCGGTGACGATAAGCCGGAAATTTATTTTCTGCTCAGGCTGTAGATTGTATAAATGTACAGCATCAAAGTTTACAAACCACGTCGTTGAAATGAAGGATTTTTAGCGAGGAATACTGTTTTGAGGGTTTAAATTATTTAGAAATGCAACTTCATGCTAGTGATTCAGGCGTGATTTAATGTGCCCTTTCCTGTCCAATTTTCTGTAAATAGGAACCACGCTCCATCCTTCTCTATGTATTCCTTTGATTTAGAAATTATAAAGTGAAGTCGTCTGGGGACTATTTGCATGCAGTAAAGCATTTGTAGCATTCTGTGTTTGTAATGCTGTGCTCCAAAGCCTTTCTAACATTGCGATGAATGCGATAGCGTTCTGTCCTCCTGATGTCCTGTCCTGCTGGTGGATTTTCAGCCATCACTTCTGGCCGTTTGTGCAGATTCTACGAAGCGTAGAACTTTCCGTTAGCGGCGATGTCCTTGGCTTGGGCTTGCTGAACTGGGGCTCGTTCTGCCCAACAAGCGGCCGCCTCAGAACGACACCCGTCGTTAGCATCGCTGTCCTCACTCTGACTCGTGTTTAATTGTTTAATATTAATTTTACATGTTTCCATGTATGAACTGTGATTCTACAGCAAGCAGTTTGCAGAATCAGGGTTAGCCCCAATTTGTGAGTGATGTGTAGATTTGTTTTCTGCCCGCTGTGTGAAGTGTAATAACAGTTGTCTTCCTTTTTGGTCACCGTGTTGAATGGTCATTTCGGGTCAGAGTGGAGTGTGGGGAGTAATTCTGCATTTATGAATGGAAAACACTTAATTTCTGCGTATTTTGTAACGGGGTTTTTTTTTTTGCTGTTGGTTGTGTAGCTTCAGTACAGTACAGGTTTGTTTTCTGTATATTTGTAATTTTATCGCAGAATTGCTGACAGTCAGTGGAATATTTAAAGCTGACATGGTAGAGTAACTATTTTGACTATCCGTCTTTTTCTCTGAAGGCTGGAAGTGAATTGGGTGAGTAATCGCAAACACTGGAGCTTCCCTGTAGGGAACAACAGAGCTTTATTTTGGTTTTCAGATGTTCTTTGCATTCATTGTTTTTTCTTATATGTAAAAGACGTACCTTTTACCTCTTTCTTTTGTAATGCAGAGTATTATTATTCTGGAAAACATCATTAAAATAGATTTTTAAGCACTTGGTTACGTTTACTGAAACTGCAGCAAATACAATTATGCTTAAACTGACAGTAGGCAGTGACTGCAGACATCTGTCTTGTCATGGCCTTGCAATAAGGTTTTAGAAAGGCAAAAAAAAGCTGTCGTTGCACATGATGGTAATGCTCCTAGCTAGAGATGTGCAGCTGAGCTCTCTCCCTGTTCTGGGTGGGAAACCGTGTTTATTGAGTATGTCTGTCTGCCCGTGTATTCCCTTCGTGGTCAATTGAGTCTAACAGATGCAACTTTCCATCACTTGGGAGGAAACTATTTTCTAAATAAAAAGTGTTTTTCCATGGAGGAACAGAACCAGACTCTAGATTTCTAGCTTTAATTGGAATGAGTTTAGAAAAATTATGATCTGTGCAGGAGACCAGGATAGATTATTGCAGTGGTCTCTCATGACTTAATCTCTCTAAATCTCTTTTTTAATTTTAGAAGTTAATTCAGATGGAGACAGGTCTTTGTGTGAAAGTGAAGTTGGAATAGTGAAACAGCAGGATTTCAGTGGCATGGACTCCAGCCGAAGGAAGATCTGGCTCGGTGGTTTTTCCTGTCTCGCTGGGTTTAGTGTTGTTTTTTCAGTCTCGCTGAGTTTTAAGTTATATTCTGCTTGCACAAGGTTGGTTTTTTTTGTGGTGTAGCATTGGGATGTGCCAAAACCTTCTAACCTCTCTGTGCTGGAATAGTCTGAGCCTGGAAGAACTTGAGTCCGAGTAGTCAAGATGTTCAAAGGTCTTGTTGTGATCTAGCCCAGGCGAGAAGGCAAAGAGGCCTTACATCTACTGCCATTAATTTCTGTTCCAGAGCGATCTGTAGGGCAGGTTGCGGGCCTGGGCATGGAAAACTGCTATGAAAGACTATTTTGTGTCTGTTTGCAAAGGTGATATAAGAGAGAAGTGTTCGGTCTGCAGAACTTTAATTTTGATAGGTTGTATTCAGAAATGGATTTGGTCCTTAAATGCATGTCTTCAATGCGTGAAGAATGAATGAAACCACAAGTGGTGAGTATGGGAGTGTGACGATGCCCGTGTCACCAGCTACCTCTGCACAGGGAAGCTTGGTGACATGAAGTATTTTGAATATTGGAAGCACGAGTTCTGTATAAAATGTTTAATTGGAGAGGGGTCCAAGCCAGAGCCAGATACATCATCTCTTGCTTTTATGCTCATCAAAGAGAAAAAAAACTAGTAGTAAATGAAGTACTCAGAAGTGAATGGTATTATTTTTTTGATTAAATTTAGTATTTTGTATTAAATCAAGAGCACTAGGTGCCTTTACAGGATAACCATTTGACCATCTCTCTCTTGATTTACTAGAAATGGAGAACATTCAGACTCTGAAGGAAGAAGCTGAGATCCAGAGGAGCAGAGTCCATACTACCCTTGCAGAATAGGCAGGTGAAGAATCCTCCCCAGGAAGGACCTACCTTCAGTTTTCCTGCTAGCTGGCGCAGGGTCGAGTCCCAGAGCAGTCCTGTACCAGGTCAGAAAGTACATCTGATCCCCACAGCCACTGGGGCTATTCCTGTGCCTACTGCTGGGGATTTCATTAAGGGCTTCATGGAATTAGGAACTGTTCTATAAGCAGATGTCAAAGATGCTTGAAACCCCAAGTTAACTTTCTGTTTCTTTTAAAGATGAGAGTCTGTGCGAACAACGATCTGTTCGTTGCACAAAACTCTCCAGATTGCTTCTGAATCTGGAACTTATCAATAGCAGAAATGTAGGGCAAGTTAAAGACATTGTCTATCTGATAAACTATAGGCTCGTACTCTCTTGTGTGCCAAGTGGGAGGTTAAGATGCCTTGGAGAAGGGCAGATATCACTCTCCGGTGAAGTCACTTAGTGTAAACCCATTATTTTGAAGGAGCTGCACTGAATGCCAAACCAGGCTGTGTTCTCAATTCCAGTGGATTTTATAGCTATTCAAGATTTCCATTGTATCTTTACTATGAGCCCAGAACTGGTGTGATGTGACGTAGTCCTGGTCTAACGTGGCAGTACTCTAAGAATCATAGAAATGTTTGTCTCGTTGTGACTTGGTGCTGCAGAAATGATTACGGTGTCAGAGAAGTTCCACCCTGGAGGTAAAGACGCTTTATACAGGAATGTTACAAAGGTGATGCTGAAGAGCAGTAGGAATGGGGCAGTTGTGGAACAGCTTTTGTAGCCTTGTGTGCTGCATAACGAAATGAAGGGAGAGCATCTCAGGAAATTCAGCACTTTCTGAACTCACCTCAGTGTTTAAAGCTCTGTGAGCATCTGGTGTGTAGATGACAAGAAGCATTGTATAGAGCTGGGATTTTCAGATGTATGGATAGCACAGACCAGCAATCTGCAATTCAGACATTCATCAGGTAATTCATTTTTTAGTCCTTCCTCAAAATTAATTAAACCGTGTATGAACAAGGCAGCAGCTTGTTGAAAATCTGCCTAGCAAAGGCTTTTTTGGTGCAGAATCTGTTGCAAATTTCAACCTATTCCACTGCTGATTACTCTCAGGGCTTGAAGCAAATATTTCTGGTTGATGTTTGAATAGGTTTTTGCTATTTTTTTTTTCTGTCGTTTCCCCTAATTCCAAACAGCATAATTGATTGCTGGGAAATCTCAAAAGTAACAGCAAGCTTTTGTGTGTGCCTGTGCCTGAACAATCCATCAAATGGGCAGGGCCAAGAGCTCTTTTGCACAGCGAAGGAAAGGGCTGGAAGTAAATGGCACAAGTGGCTTAAGTGCTGTTGGAAACTTGGTGTTAGGACTCCGCGTTTGCTGACGGGTGGTACTTGCCTCTTGTGTGAACATGTGAAAGACCTTTATGAAAAAAGAAAAGCCTGCGCACTGAGGATGACACAAATGATAAATAATTCTTTTGATCATTTCAGAAGCTCGACCATGAAGTACCAGAACGCAAAACCAAACAAAGGTATTATTCAGTTCAAATTCTTCCTTTTGAAAGACTAAAAAACCCCCTCTGAGCTTCTGTAGTATTTTGTTTCCTATACCTTCAGTAGCAGTTGCAAAGGGATTATTTCCCTCTAAAATGTCCTTTTCAAGCTGTCTTCCATCCTAACTGCAGGTAGGTATCAATTAGCTGGAAGAAACAATTTTTCTTCCCTAAGGATCTGTACTATTCTAGTATGTCTTGGCAAGTATTTTTAAAAGCAGAATTATGCTGTGAATGCTGAAGGTGTTTTTGCCCTTTCTCCTCTAATGCATACATTTATTGCCTAGCAGGAAAAAACCAGGATGGGGGAATAAGCAATTATTTTTGCCTGGCAAAGGCTAGGGGTTCACATCCTGGGTTAGCAGGCCTAAATTACTTTTCTAAGTTATGAAAGAACGCATAAATTAATCTGTTTATGTATCTGAAGAGAGCAGCAGTAAATAATAATGACAGTTTTATTACCTGGGCTGTGGTACCTACTCACCCTTCCCAAAAACGCACCTCGAGTCTCTGCTTCTGATCTCACTCTGAACAGGCATCTATGCAAATTTTACTGATAATTGGATTATAAATCCTCTGAGTAAGAAATGTATTTTGTATGGTAAAATATTTTGGTCAGCGGGCTTTCTTCACTACTTTCCCATTCTCATCTTAAATAAGGTTGAATTGTAAAAGAATCAAACTTTTCCTTTTTTTAAGAGGTGAAAGCGCCTCGAATTTCCCCCCGAAGCATGTTGGGTTGGTTTTATTCTTGGACTTATTTGGATTTGTTTTGATAGGATTTGAATGCTGTTCTTATTTGCAACAGGGAAAACAATGTTCAGGACCCTCAGTCCACACGTATGAGGCAGTGTGGCAAAGTGATTACACTGATTACAGATCTGCTTAGACATGCAGAAGGGGAAATAAATTGAATTTCTATCAGAGATTATCTTTTAAAGTCCTGTGTTGATTGAGACAGAAAGAAATGAAAATGGGCCGTGTCTGCACTGGCCTAGTTGAGCATGGAATTATTTGTGTGTGTGTGTAAAAAGCCGTGGAAGCTGAAATGTGCTCTTTAGCATGTGAATTTAGTGTCTGGTTTAGCTGTGGGACAAACAGGAGAACTGTTGAGAACAGGAGAAGGAAGGAGAACAGGAGTCCAGGTGGAGCTTGCAGCTGGACTGTGCCACCTTCTCTTGCTGTCTGTTTGCAAATGCTTTAGTGTTGGACGTACAAACATCTATTTGTACATTTGTACAAACATCTATCTGTATGTCCAAGAATGTGTCATGGAAGGGAGGGCAGCTGTAGCTATTGCAGGGGGTTTATTACTCCTTTGCTCAAGGAACAGTTGGGTTTTTAATATGTACACCCTTGGCAGCAGAGGCTTCTCTTCACGTATGACTTGACTCAATCTCTTCTGTAGCCCTGACATCATTTCCAGGGTCCAGATCCAGCCCGAGGAGAATGGTCAGCCTCTCTGCATGTGGAGCTACAGAGATTTAATGCCTGCTTTAGCTGCTTGGGTTTGCATGTGTGTGTGTACAGCAGAGACACGGGTGAGGAATGCTGAAAATGGCCTAAGGGAGTTGGAGATTCTGAGTTGACTGAATTTTTACAAGTTGCTTTGCTGAGCCCTTGCAAATAAAGATAAATCCTGGTTTTTTCCAGGTGGGTGCATTTAAAAGCAATGTCAACTTCAGTTTCAGACTTTATAAAGACATGGGAATAGTTCCTTCATATTCAAAAGGGCAAGACCTTATCCCAGCACCCAGTGAACACGGCCGTGTACAAAATGACACCACGAGTGGGAAGTCTGGTGGCTAACAGCCCAAAGCTTTGGGTCTAGGTCAATGCCAGGCTCTGGAATGTCTCAGTACCCCACGAGTGGTGTTACACGTGGTGCCACTGATGGTCAAGGGCACCTCGCTGGTCCCACTTGTGCTGTGCAGTGGTACGAGAGAGCAGAAGGCTCTGGGGAGACCTTATTTGAGACCTTTATTGGAGACCTTATTGCCCTCTACAACTACCTAAAAGGAGGTTGTAGCGAGGCTGGTGTTGGTCTCTTCTCTCAGATTAGTAATGATAGGACGAGAGGAAATGGTCTCAAGTTGTGTCAGGGGAGGTTTAGATTGGGTATTAGGAGCAAATTCTTCACTGAGAGGGTGGTTAGGCACTGGAACAGACTGCCCAGGGAGGTGGTGGAGTCACCATCCCTGGAGGTGTTTAAGGAACGAATAGATGCGGCGCTTGAGGATGTGGTGTAGTGGTTAGAGAGATGCTAGGAGAAAGGTTGGACTTGATGACCCTGGAGGTCCTTTCCAACCACAATGATTTTGTGGGGGAAGGCCCCCCAACTTGGACAAAACGTTCATGCAGCATCACGTGGAACGTTGTGTTGTTTCCCTGCCACAACCAGTGCTAGAGATAAAGCGCTGAATTGGTTCTGCTCCATCGCTGGTGTGTGATGGTGATTTCCCTGAAGCTCTGTTGTCCCCGGTGCTGTAATGGCGTTAGTTGGATGGTTAATTTAGGTACATCTGGATATAGACTTAAATTTGTTGGTAAAGTCAGACAGCATTTGTGTGATCCCGTTTTAAGAAGTAATAGTCTTAAGGAAGCACATTTTAAAGGGAAACAGATGTCTTGAAGCAGTTGATTAATTCATGCTTAGTTTTCAAGCTCTCCTTTGACTTACAGGCTTTTTAAAGTGGCTTTTTTCTTTTAATTTAGTGCTTCACATCTGAAACATTTATAGTCAAAATCTTATTTCAGTTAAAGATGTATTAGTCTAAAGTGACACCTTTTAACTCAGTGGAGAAGTTCTGCTGAAAATCAACTGCTGAGAAAACAGAATGTAGAGAGCTGGAGAGTGTCTGCAAGTCACGTTTGACTTATTTTCAGCACAACTAATATTTTTCTCAGTAAGATGAAAATTAGTTGCATCTGAATGGATCCTCCTGCAGAGCGGAGTTCAGAGGAACGAGGGAATACAATCAAGTGCTAAATTTGGGTTAAGTCGGTGTGGATCTGGGGTGTAACCACTGCAGCTGATAGATTTTTCTTTCCGCAGGTGTGTGCTAGGACAGGAGGCTGTTCTG
The DNA here is from genome assembly GCA_013400335.1 of Eurystomus gularis. Classification (NCBI taxonomy): domain Eukaryota; kingdom Metazoa; phylum Chordata; class Aves; order Coraciiformes; family Coraciidae; genus Eurystomus; species Eurystomus gularis. The sequence continues at coordinate 588,694 of VZZY01005983.1, forward strand.
GGCTGCTTACCACAAGCCAGCCCAATTAAAGCTGCTCAAGAGGCTAATGCTAGAAATGGGAGCTGGATTTAAAACATGTTTTATGTTTCTTGTACTTTTCCATGTCTGATCTTCAAATAGAGGTGGTGCTGAGTAAGGAAGATGCTGATTAATACCTTGTATTTATTTTGTCTAGGGACTAAGATGTTAAATATTTAAAGTATATGCCTAGCCTTCTTAAGGGTGAGGGCACATGTGCTGTTTTGAATTAATTTAAATGATAATTGTAGCAATACTGACCTGCACTCCCACTTTTTTTCCTATAGCTTGAGTGAGAACCTAGTTACGCATCGTGTTTGCATGAAATGAGGCTTTCGCATCAATCATCTGCATTCCTAATCCTGGAAGATAATAACTAGGTTTTTCTGTTCTGGTCCGTGCAGTCAGCGGGCGAAGGTTGAGCCCACTTGAATGTGCATTGTCCTCTGGAGGAGACTCCTCAGCTGGTGGCTGCATGTGCATAAGGTGACTGGTTTTAACTGGGGACTCGTTAGCTTTGTGAAGCTGGACGCAGAGCCGGTAGTGGCAGTGCTGGCTTTCCGAGTCCTGCACACACACCAAGTGCACAGTGTTTGAGGGTACTTCTGAAGTGTGAGCAGAGAGAACCTGTTGTCCTGTTATCTCACCAGATGAGGAGATATGGTGTCACCAGAAAGCGTCTGCTGCTCTCCAGAGATCTTGTCCTCAACTAGAAAGCGTGGAGCGAACGTAGGGAAGCTGCTGATGGAATAAAAAAACAAATGTGAGAGCAATTCAGGATAAGGCTGCCAACACCCTTCACGGGGTGAAGGGGACAAAGACAAGAATGTCTTGGGGCCACATGAGTAAAGCCAGGCAACTGAGAGTTGAAACTGCTGCAAAGATTTACCCGGGTTCGAGCTGTGTAACACCAGAGCCATGAGACCTTCCTGTTGCAGTGGGATCCTTCCCCATCCACAGCAGGGCGAGACAAAGTTGGGATGAATTCATATTGCTGGATTTCACTGAAGCCAATATGTGCTTTTGTGAGATAAACCAAGATTTACTCATTATTATAGTTTTTAATTTGAAAGATAAATCCTCAGCAGTCTCCTTTGCCTCTGGTCTCGGTGCCAGGCACAGCCCTGAGCCAGCCTTGCAGCAGGGACACGGCTGGACTTGGCAGCGGGAGTGAAGGGAGAAGGCCTGCTGCACACATGTCCTGTAAATTGCCCCTTTTATTTCCATGCTGAAAAGCACTTTTTTTCCCCACTCAAAAGATGTGAAAGTGTGTGTTTCTTTTGCCAGCAATCCAAGTTCATACATTATCGGGCCAGCAGGATGCAAGCCCTTCTCTGCTGGAGGTCTTTGCTAGGAGTCATGCAGAGGGATTCCGGCCAGTGCCAAGTGAAACGGCTTCTATCTCTTCGATGGCTTTGGCAGCACCTTCTGTTGCACTTAATAGAGATGCTAAATGCTTAGCAGGATGAGTGAATACAAGCAACGACCGACTTCTGCTTCTGACTGCGAAGCTTTAAACAAGGAATAAGTTTATGTATTTTGTTTGAGCTATATAAGTGTAATTTAGACCAAAACTCTTAGTCGTTGGTCATACGCGTCAAATGTATTTTCATTTGTTTTCAAGTGAAGGAATTGTGGAGAAAGTGCTGGTACCAGAATGCTGTGAGCATCTGAGATTCTGATCTATTAAAGCCTTGCCAGGCTCAACGTTCGGTCCAGAGACTGCAGTTGCTAAATGGATATATGCTCCAGAAAGACTTATAGTTTCTGCCCAACAAAACTTTTGCTTGGAATTCCTAGTTCAGCAGCTCAGGAGCTGCATGTATGGAAAATCCTGTCTCATCTCAGACTGGCAGCCCCAAGCTCCATCAGCTTCCAAGGTTCCTTGTCATATTCTGGATAGCTGTTGATGAGGTCTCCAACAGTCTTTCCTCCCTTATGACTGTAAAAGGTGGCAGCAGGAGGTGTTTGTTCTTGACAGGTTAATAAAATGAGACTATAATTTCATTTAGTGAAATGCAGCAGGAATAGGACCAGGCAAATCATATATTTTTGCCTTTCAGAGCCAAGGCACCAAGCCCAGTGTGGTGGAACGTGGTCAGGATGTTGGTAATACAGGCTAATAGCATATAATTCTGAACAGCACGAATTTCTGCTGAAGGAGGAGAGGAAGGACGAGGTGTGCTTGCTGCTGAACTCCAGGGAGTTTAGGGCTGGTTCTTTCAAAGCAGGCCATGCTGGAAGATAATGCCTGAAGAAGAGATTTCCAAATGTTTGTAGGCAAGAAAACTTGTTGAGACGCTACAGACTCATCACCTCCCTAAAGACCTGGAATTAAGCAGAGTCCTTGGAAAAGTGGCTGCTTGCTGGGTGATCTGCAGCTACCTTGGATCCAAAGGTATTTGTTCCCCTGCGCATGCGTGAAAATGCTCTGGATGCGGTCAGACTGGTTGAGAAGAAGTGACAGGAGTACTCGAGAGCCAGGTCAGCCTCTGGACAAAGGAGAGGGAACAAGGGGTTTGAGGGAGAGGGAAAATGGTTGGTTGGTTTGTGATGAGCATGGAGTGTATTAGAAGACATGAATGTCTTTTTCCAGGAGCTGGACCCTGGTGGGGAGGAGGCAGATCCTTCCAGCTCTGTCCTCTACTGCCAGCTTGGCCCAGACCCACCCACGCTCACTGTGAGGTCCCTGATATGCAGGCCCAATGTTTTGGAACGTTCCCATTTCCAGAGCTGGAGCAGTGTGGAAAGCCTTGGGGAGCTCATCTGTGTAATCCTGTACTCTCAGGACACTGGCAGAGGAAATTTGCTTCTTGCCTGTACTTTTTAAGATGCGCTTTTGTTTAGAGCAACAGGTTTTTATCATTACAAGAATACAACAGACTGGTATTTAGACATAAAAGTAATCCTAACAGAAAGCACACTTGATATTTTTATCACATTACAGTGAGCTAAGCAGGATTACTCAGCGTGTAAGTCCATTAAAGCCTTCATGGCTCCCTCTGAGTTTTAAAACTCCTTTTGGACTAACTTCAACACAATTCCTCTGAAGAACAGAGAAAGCACAAGTCAAGAGGAACACTTTCAACTGTGTAGTTTATCAGATTCCCTCTAAAATCCCTCTATTTTTGGACTTGGCATTACTACTCTTTTTTTTAGTCTGGCTTGCTGTTGAAAACAAATGCGTACTAAAACAGTTGATGCTTTCCTTAAGAAAAAAAAGATGTTAAGCTGGTTTCTCATATTTAAGAGATTGTTTGGTCATGTGATCTTTATCTGAATTGCTTCTCTCTATACACACTTGATTCCAAGTACTGATCAAGTTGAAATATCTGAAAAAAGGAGAAGGGAAAAAAAGAGAGGAGGAAAAAAAAAGGCAGGCTACTCCTAGAAAGTCCTGTTTGGTTTTTTTTTCTTCTTTATTTCTTTCAGAAAAAGCAGCTGCCAATGCATTCGGTGGCTGGCAAGTACAGTACTGTCAGTGAGTCTGACTTGCTGTGAAATATTAGTAAACAAGCAGTTACATTAACAGTAGCCAAGTTTAACAAGATCTCCACTTATTTCCCTGTCATTTTTTTGAGGAGGAATACGCCGTTGCTGTCAGGTCCATCTGTTCAACTGCACGGCCTGTGCATACCAATCACCTAGCTTCACCCATGGGGAAGGGTTTTGGAGCAATTGGGATCTGAGAAGGAAAGATAAATAGAAGATCTGTCTTCCTGCTCCTTCTGTGGAGGAGAAACCCCTGGAAAAAATAATTGGGAAATCCAGACTCGTTGTCAGATTTCAGTCGTTGTCAATCAATCAGTAACTAATGGTTTGGCTAATTCTGAATCAATTCAGTAGCGAGTGAATCCTGCTGCTGCTCTCTTCCATAGTGGTGAAGCCGCCTCCCATTGCTGCCAAACTTGTCTGCTTGCTGCTTGGGTACCAGTGAGCTTACTGGGAATTCCGAGGCCGTGCTGAAAGGACCGGCAGTGCAGTGGGATGAAGCAACAGCAGAAGCGTGGTAGGATGTGGACAGAAACTCGTTGCGGGTGTTAATCTAACTCTTTGAGCAACGCTAACACCTTGGTGGAACCGGGCAGAATAACTGAATACCTGCCAAGCGTACGCTCATTAAAGTGCGTTGAGTTCTTGCTCAGACATTAAGGACAGATCCAGCTTTGTGGCTTCTGCTGCAGAAGTCGTCACATATTCTCTGGTGTCCAAATCTGTTTAGGATCTCTCCTCCATCATCTCTGTCATGGTTCCTTTCCTTTTTGCTATTCCACACTATAGAGGAAAAGTTGTAGGGAGACTTTTTTTTAATACTTTTGTTGTGAAACAGGCTACAGAGCTAAAAATAAACCAACCAGCCCAACAGGTATTGAATAACTTCTGTCTGATTTTAGAAAAAGAATACAGCAAGCTGTTTTCCAGTCAGATTTCCCCTTCAGCCAGCACACATCCTGCAGTGAAAGACCACATCTGAGGACCTTTTTTTTTGGTTTTTTTTTTATTTTTTTTGACACTGTCCATCTGGCCTCTCCATGTGGCAGCCCTGGCTGCACTGGTGAATCTGTCAGGTTGTCCAGACTTAATATACCTGTCCATCAGGACCCAAAATGATCTGCCAAAGCATTCAGCCAGTGTCTTTAAGAGCCAGAGACCAAATGTCCTCTGCTTGGTGGTACATATGAAACTACTGGCTTCTGGCAGGAGACGTCTGGTGGCAAATTCCCCTCTACCCTGGGTGAAGGATGTCTCTCTTGCTTGTCTTCTTAACCTGGGGTGCAGACAGAGCCAAAGAGGAGTGGAATGCAAGGTAGTACAGGTGAGCCCTGGGTCAGACCAGGTGTGCAGGTGTCCTTGGGAGTGATGGTCAGTCATAGAATCACAGAATGGTTTGGGTTGGAAGGGACCTTTCAAGGTCCTCCTTCAGGGAGCAGGGACATCTGTGACTAGAGCAGGTTGCTCAGAGCCCCGGCCAACCTCCCCTGCAATGGTGCCAGGGATGGGGCAGCGACCACCTCTCTGGGCAACCTGCGCCAGGCTCTCACCACCCTCAGAGTCAAAAATTTCTTCCTCCTCTCTAGTTTAAATCTCCCCTCTTAGTTTAAAACCATCCCCCCTTGTCTTGTTTTGAGGGTGGGATTCTCTTTATCACAGCCTCTGCTGCTCCAGGAGAGCTGAGAGACCAAGCAGTTGTGGGACACAAGTGTCTTTCTGAAATGTTTTGGGGTTTTGGTTTTCAGTTATTTTATTTGGTTTGGGTTTTTTATGGATTTGGTGTTTGTGGGTGTTTGGTTTGGTTTGTTTGTTGGGTTTTTTTTTAGTCTGAGTCAGAGACTTTGTTCTTTGCCCTTTTACAAATGAGAGCAAAATTTTGTCTCTGTCGGAGCAAGCCGCAGGGTTGCTTTAGCTTCCCATGGCATGTGTTCTACCTTCTGTTTGATCAGCCTAATTAAGAGCTCACAGCCCCCAGTTCTGGTTTGGACAGAGTGCTTTGAAACTGGTCCCTCAGCTTATGTCACGTTCGCCCCTCGGAGAGCTGTGAATTGTCCGGGCTTTTTCCTCCACCCAAGCACAGAACTGGGTTTGGGGGTGCCTGGGGTGGTGTTGGTAGCCTCAGGGAGGACCCAGCTGCCAGGCCATGGTTTTGAGCAAGCAGAGGGACGGCAGCGGTGCCTGGCAGGATTCGTGCACGCCTATTGCTAGCTAGCAGGGCTGGGGTCGGCGCCGAAGCCCAAGCTGCCAGACGTGTGGGCTGAGGCAGCCAAGGGAAGCGAGTGATGCCTGTTAAAACCTACTAATTCACGTGCATGCATGGGAGTGTAATCTGCATCCTGGGCTGCAGCGGAGGTGTGCCCATCCCCAGCTCTGCCCGGAGCAAGGTGGGCAGCGTCCAGCATCCCCAGACCCAGAGAGCCACGCTCCAGCGGGCTGCCACGCTGAGCGTTTTCATTTTTTCATTCTAGATGGGAGCATTTGAGGTAACACTTGATCGTTTTTTCAACATTTTTTTTTTTTGTTGTAACTATGGAGACCAGGAGCCTGGTAAAGCAAAGCAGAAGCCCTCTAGGTGCAGTCGGAGCTAGCTCAGACATTTCTGTCTCTTCTGGCCCCTTGTAAAATCTTATAACTCTCTGGAAACTGAAGAAAGAATCAGAGTGGCATATGCAGAATATTACACTTTATAGTAAAATTCGGTGGAGTTAATGAATCTGCATTTGAAAACAAAGGCTAACTCTCAAAAGCCCTGCTGCTGCTGCTCTGAACATGGAAGGTATGTGCCAATAAAATCAGCCGCTCTCGTCAGGCAGGCTCATGCTTCTCCTGAAACCAAAGGCAGGAGGACCTGCACCTGGAGCTGGCAGTAACTAAGGAGGTGGAAAAAGATGGTGGAAAATGTCGTGTTTGTTATATGTATTTGAATCAGTGAGCTGTTGGATCAGGATAGAAAAGTCGGCATCACTGAAGTTTCTGTGATTAAATAGTACAGTTGTGACAGGGTTGCGGTGTGCTGAGCCCCGTTTGAAGGCAAGAGCTTTGATGGATCAACGCGGTGAAGCCTGACTTTAAGGATTCACGCGTCTCCAGTTAAGAATTTTGCTAAATGTTCTATGTACGGTCCTGCTCTAGATTTGTTAGATGATCAGCAACTTTGTTATAGTCCTTGATTCCCTATGTATTACTGAATCCGAGAGGATAACTTATTTCCTCAGCGTTTGCTTTAGGGACTTGTAGGACTTTTAAGCTTGAGATGTGGCAGCAGAGAAAAAGGTTTGGTAGTTTGTTGGGGTTCTTTTAATTCAAACTAAAAGTTACATTTCAATCCTGTCTTTGTGAAAGGGGCAAAGCAGTCACTGATGGGTCCTCTCAAGAGCTGGAGATCTGTGCTATCAGTAATTATAATCTCCAGGATGAGTCCATGAGGGAGCTCAGCTGCTCTGACCTGAGGTCCCAGCAGGAACACTCACCTCCAGCAGTCCTGGGCTCTCTTTCTGGAGGAGAGCTCTGGCAGGAGCCAGGCAGGCTGCTGAGGTGCCTGTGGGGAAAGCAGACTGAGAGGAAGTGTTCCCTGGATGTGGAGCAAATAGTCTCTGTGAAACGGCAGTAGAACCTGGCCCGTAAGGGGAGCCCATAGGATTCCAGCTCCTAGTCCTTAGGTTAACTTCTCCTGCAACTGGCTCGCTCCTTAGACTGTGCTTCCCTGGAAATGCAGCAGCACCTCAACCTTCTGCCAGGCAGGAGACACGGAGTTATGCAGCGAAGCCTGTATTTTACCCTGAGAAGGTGATTTAATGGTGCATGAAAACCCGAGAAGGTGCAAGTCTGACTTGCATGTAGAAAGATGGCTTAAAACACCTTGTCTGTGTCGCCGATCCCTGCCTGGCTGGGGGGCTGAGGGATCGGTCCATTGCTGCAGCAGTGCATGCAAAGATGCTCCGGACGTGTGCTGGGGAAATGCGTTTGTGGCAGTGAAAATCCATGAAGTTGTGATGATGCAATGAGTTTTCATGTGTGAGGAGACACGAACACTGAATAGGGATGACTTTGAATAACTTTTGAAATCCTCTCTGGAAATGAGCGTCAGTACCGCTGTTCTGGGAGAGTTCTGGGAGAGTTCTGGGAGAGTTCTGGGAGAGTTCTGGGAGAGTTCTGGGAGAGTTCTGGGAGAGTTCTGTGAGTTCTGCCTACACAATAATCCTCTCGTTCTGGAAATTGTTACAGGTGGAGTTTTAGTAGCTACGGGAGAATTGTTTTATTTTCTCTGTATTATAGAGAATATGGAATTTTATGGCAGCATAATAAACGTCAGGAATAAATAAATAACTCATTGTAGCAGTAGTGCTAGTGCCAGAAACCATAAGTTAATAAAGGACAAGTGTTTAGACAGACTCGAGCCACGCTTCCTCCACGAGGCGGAGAGGAGGGGTTTAGGAATGCTGTTTTACAAAGCCAAGGAAGCACTGGTGGTACTTGAAGATCCAGTGGGAGGCTGCACTCGGAGTAGCTGGATTGTACGGATTCACGTGCGGTTTGTTACGACCGAACAAAGGCGTGAGGTGCCACCGCCCCATCCTTTTTCCATAGGGAGCCATCTGCAGTCTTGTCCCAGGTCAACTCTACTAATGTTGATAGAGCTGCTAAAACCTTTCTTTTGCTACTTTGAGGTACTTTGTACTTTTTCCAGCCTGACAGAACCTCAGTGTTGGGGTCAAGGGTCCCATTTCCTTGCTCCAAAGACACAAGCTATGTGGAAGAGCTCTTCTAACCGTGTCCAGAGGAGTGGCCAGGCCAGGCTGGTGCTGTTTCAGTCGTGCCTCCTTTCTGAGCTGGGTAGCTAGCCAAAACTCGGGGAAGCAGCTCTAGCAGGCTGTTCTTGTAAAAAATAAGTCAGTGATGGTATGGGTTATCTTGACGCATTTTTGGTGCAATGCTGTTTCTCTGTTAACCAGAACGCACAAAGTAAGTGCCAAACTGTTCTTACTCATCACTCTTCCATCCAGCGCTGCTCCTGTAGAGTCTTCTCCTGCAGGGCCAAGCACGGCTGCTCCTCCAGCTGCTTCTTCTCTCTGCATCTGCCTCTATCCCCTGCTGAGCTTTGCTTCCTTCCTTCCTACGGGATTCAGCCCAAAGCAGGATGTACCCAGAACCCCTTGGCTTCTGAGAATCCTTGTCTTCTATTTTGGACAGAAACGTACTTTCTGGTGGTTTCTGTAGCAATGCAGCTCAGTCTCTGAGTTCCCTTAAGAAGTGATGCAGCAATAACTCCCCTTACCTGCCCCTTGACACCAGGGCCCCTCACTTGCCCGCTGGAGCTTTACAGAGAAGACGTGGAATTAGCTGCAGTGATGCCATCGGCTTGGATAGAACGGGGTATGTGGTGCTCAGCATCTCACCCTCTTAGATAATATGAGATCATGTGGTCCTTTGGGTAATCCATTCTGCTGCCTGCTGGAACCGGGAATGAGCCCAGGAACTGCCCCTACCTCCAGCTGTTAATTGTTTTGAGGTGGCTCCTAAAGCAGTGAAACTAATGGGTATGCTTATGAGAATGTAAATGTCAGCTACCATTCACAGTTTGGGGAGATATTTGGTGAAAGTCCTATCATTTAAGATCTGTATTTAGTTTAAGGTCTATGGCATTGTAAGGATATTTTCCCCAAAAGAGGAAAAAATGGGAGAAGCACCAATATGCTGACTGATTTCAATGACTAACATGGCTTATTAGTCTTTGATACATGTTAAAGTTGGCAGCGAAGGGTCAAAGAGACTCTTTGTAGTTCTGGTGTTTCCTTCAATCAACTTGGAAACAACCGCTAACAGCAAATTAGTTACAGTGGTAATTAAGCTAGAAAAATAATACGGAGAGGATTAATATAGACCAGGAAGTGGCTGAGCAGTGTAATAACATAAGACAAACTAAATCTGTCCAAACAAGCAGCCCACTAACACAGTTCACAGGCAGTGAGAAGGATGAGACTGGAAATTAATGGATTTAATGGGTTTCTTGAGGACTGGCCCTGAGCTGGTGGGGGAAATTAACAGTCTGGCTTTCTGCGTGCTTTGTGGTTCAAGGGAGATGTTGATAGGGAGTGAAAAGGCAACTGTGTTCCTGAGATTGCTGGAAGGAAGCCTGCCTTGCTCCACACATCTCTTCTCTATTTTTTTTTTTTTAATGAACTTTGAGAACCGTACATCCGCCTGACAGTCAGACTTCAATGTCCCGCCTGGAGATGAGGTCAGTACCAGCGAAGCTTCAAGCCTACTGCATGTGAGATCTTGCTCTGCATCCCTTCGTTGCCTTTCTGCTCCTCCTTCACCCAAAACTCTTTGTGTTGCTTGATCTGAGCTGAAGCTCTTCCACTTGGTGGGGTGAGCAGGAGGTTCCAGGCTGCTGGTGTCTCCCTCCTCCTGTGTCTGTGCAGGCCCAGCCCTGGTTTGTCCCATGATTCGTCATAGCAAACTGCACGTACGGATGTCGAAAAGTGGCAAACGAACCGATAAAATACACACCCGATCTAAATTCATGAGCAAGGTAATGCAGTAGGATCCTTCCGACACAAGGGTTATTTTCTACTTGCCTTTTTAATTTGAATTATCCAAACCTGTTTGAGAGTTTTGACGTGTAATAAAATCCTGACCTGTTTTCCACCAAATTGCAGTTGTACAGCCTTGGCTTAGTGATGTATTGCCATCTGGAACCGGGTCACAGCAAATCCACACTCGTTATGTAACTTGAACTGGTTTATACAAGGAGAGAGAGGTACGGTATCTTAAGCCCTTGGAATAAGGGATAAGTGCGATACTGGGAATTAGTTCGTATTATCTCATGCTAAATTCTAAAATGCATTTCCAGGTGCGGTGTTTAAAGGTGAGGCTGTTTATTTGATGGGATCCTTGCCTTTCGTGTGTCTGGGAGTTGTAATTGGCACGGACTCCACGAGGCTGTTGTCCTGTGGCTGGTCGTTACTGTGGTCAGCTGCTGTTGTGATGAGCTTGGTGGATATCACTGGTTGAACAAGGGGAGAGCTCTTCCACCCAGCCAGAAAAGGGAGCAAATAAATGATTTGCCAGAGCAGCAGGTTGGGTTTGGAGCTCGTTGCGTTGGCTCTCATCAGACATGGGGGAAACTTCCAGCAGCTCCTCACAGAAGTCACGCTCACTACCAAAACCTCGCCATGTCAACCCAATACAGCTGTCTTGCAAATGTACATAAATGACCTCTTACATTTCAATAGTACTTTAAGAAGAGGAACTAGGAGTTACTGGAATCCTGTGGAGCTGCCATCATGGGATGGACGGGAGCATGGCCATGCCATGCCATCACACCTCGCATGGCAACTCCTCCAGCTACCGGGTGCCAGCACAGTCCGTGGGATGTTTTCCAGGGTGATATTTGAGGTGTCTCAGTTGTAAAGGTTTTCCTGCAATTTTAGAGTCCAGGGCATAGCATAAAGAGACAAAACCTCTGATCTTAGTGACTCTCAGGATTATGTACGTCCTATCTACATCACGCTTGTGGAGCAGTATCCCTGCAGTGGCAGTCCTGCCGTGGGGAATGAAGTTCAGGGATTTTTCAGCAGTAAGTGCAATACAGAAGTTAGATAAGAATGGATCAACTAAAAATAGACTGTGAGTCATCAAGTCTTGTGTATGTGCCTGAAAGATGACACATTGTCAGTCGTTAGCCCCCAGCATCAGTCAGGGGGCCTCGTGCCACACGGGCACTCACAATGAGTCAGAGGAATGGAGCTTCTCACCTGTTGCTGCCATCAATGCAGTCCAGGCAAATAGCAAGGGGGAATTGTTTCCACATGATGACATGGGGCCGGTTTGAGGTGAGCTGGTGTCCCAAAAGCCTTCTCTCTCTGTAGCTGGCGTGTACACAGCTGTCAGGCACGCGACATAGGCTTTTAGGACTATTTTACTCTTATTTCAAGTCAGCTTTTTGTGCTGTTGTTGCTATATGTATCTCCACATTTGAGGTGATCGTATGTTTTGGCTCAAATCTGAATATTGTGGTTGATACTGCCCTTGTTCTTTCCACGAGGGGACAATTGCAGCTGCAGCACATGGGGGTTTTGGACAGAATTGTTCTTTCCCAGGTACTGCTGTGGAGTTGTGTTGGCAGGGACAAGAGGGTGGCGTGGTGGGTGACAGTTCTCAGATCCTGCAAGAGTCACAGAAGGGATGTCCAAAGATTCATTGAAGCTGTGTGTGAAGGACACTGTTTTAGTGGATATTTTCTGGGATCATATTTAATTCACCTGAGCTTATTTTAAAAGTATCTAGAGCCACCCTACCATGTCCTGCACTGCCAGCAGACTCTTCTACCCGACCGATCCTACCCCGCAGGGCGGCGTTATGGGATGTGGCCACCGGTCTCCATTAGACGCAGGAGGACCTGGAGCCACGATGTTCACCATCAGTAGCTCAAGGGCAAAGGAGCTGCTGGAAGAGTCATCGAGGAAATGATCGGTACATTATAGATCATTAATAACTTTATACGCATTTAAGAAATCTATGTTAATTTATCAATACAGAAAGATGAAGTGTAATGCATGACACGGAATATTAATTGTCTGTTTGAACCTCACATAATATAGACACAATTTAAAGCCAATGTCATTACCTACGCTACTAATTTAATTTGCATTCATTTAGAAGAAAACATCCTTTGACATTTGACAGCGTTTAAACGTTGCGTTGCTTGTTCAGAAATAGCTACCAGGAAAAAAAAAAAGTCAAGTCCGTTTAGGGAATGTCTGAAAGATTCAAAGTGTTTTGAAATCAAACTGTTTCCTCTGTTTCGTTCCCATGCATATGCTCTTATAAAGATTAGCATTCACCATTCTCACTTTGCATGAATAATTTATTTGCAGGCTAGGTGATAATACTAATATTCCTAGAACATACTTGAGTGAAAGATCAGCAGCATCAGTCTTTCTGGAGAGGACAAGTAAGTGAATTTGTGCTTCGCGTGGGGTTTTAGGACATTCTGAACTCCTGCTGGCAGTTAGTGATGCTTCTGATTGCTCATCTAACGTGTGGAACGTTTTGATTTTAACGTGCTTGAATTTTGTAACCTCTTCATTAGAAACGTTCCCTAGTTCGGAGCACCTGCTGAGCTAGCAGAGGCATTGGTGATCAGATAAAAAATAAAAATGCATTGGCTCATCTGAGGTGTGTTCACAAAACATGAACTTCTTGTTATCTATTAATAATATAATCTAGTATGGATTCTGTATCTATCTATACCCTCAGAAGGGTTGTTTTCTTACACTGGATACAGCCCGTATTTGCTTTCTTTGTGGATTTTGCTTCAAATTTACACGTCAAGATAACTTATTAAAAGGATATTTTTAGGGATTATCTCCCTTTAAAAATCTTCTTTTCCTTTTTGTTCTAGCCTGCGGGCTTATCCGTGTGCCTTTTTACTTACAGTATGATTTTAAAGCATTAAAGCCATTATAAAAGATAACATGCCCTTTATGGGGCTTAAACATCACCTCGTTCAGTTGGGTATAAATGAAGCAAAAATAAACTGAATTGGAGGGGAGCCTTTGAACTAAGAATTCCTGCGTTTTGGAGCAATTACACTGGAGGAATTAAAGTGGTGGGTTTCTGGGCGTAAGGCAGGCCTCACAAAAATGAGGATGAGGATTTTATAAACCCACCTGCCTTCACTGGCGAGGTAAAGCCGAATCACGCTGCTTCCCCGGTCTGTGCCACTGCTGCCACTTCCATTAGCATCGTGATTATTTCCTTGTTGTATAGAAACGTATAGGACAAAGCAGAATAATCTGTTTGCAAGAAGATTTAAGTTTTTGTTTGTTTTTTTTGCAGGAGAAGTGTGTTCCTATGTAGCTCCCTCTCCAGATGAGTATATTTCTGCAGGATCTTGTTGCCCCTGGGCTGAGCCGTAGAACTGGAAGCAGAGAAGGGTGCTGGAGCACAGGCTGCAGAAGGGCTGCCAGATCAGCCTGGCCAGGGTGAGGAACCAGTGTGGAACGGTGCTCAGAGAGCAGAACACGTGCAGTCCCCACTCAGCGCAGTGAGTGTCTTACGTCTCCCGTGTCTGAAGCGGCTGCTAATCGGCTATCTTAACAAAACTAAGTTATCTCGGTGTTAAATCACTCATTAAAAGGCTGGCCTTGCAATGAAAGGATGCAAAATGTGTGCATCCCACACGTGTGACTGTGTGCAACGTTTGCTCTGAATGTGCTAGTACAAAAGTATACGTCAAGAGTTAAAAATAGCCAAAAATAACACCAGTTTTGGCCTTTGATGTCCTTTGTCCTGTGGAGCGTGTTGCAGAACACGCTGGTTCTTTAAGGAAAGACAAGTGAGTTCTGTCGTTTATTTATTGCTCCATAAAAACAAGGGAGGGGTTGTAACAGAAGCGGTGTAACAGAAATGCAGGTGGTGGGAACGCCGATCGCGGAAATGCCTGTCCTGGACACGCGTGTACCCCAAGAGAAGAGGGTCTTGTCCAAAAGTCCAGGACAAAACCAGTATTTCTCATAACTAAATAATACATAATATAACTCATTCTAGAAATACTAATTTGTATATACTTTTATCATTCAGATCCATTTTTTCCAGGCACTCTGCATGGCTGAGCCGCTCGCTGCTGGCCTGGCCGCCCAGGATGCAGGAAGGGGTTGCCATCTGCTGGCAACCACCCACCCCAGCCCAGAGCCCGAGCACACAGGCTTGAGTGGTGGCCAGGAGAGATTTTGGGTAGTGGGACCTGCCTCCTGAAGTCCTGCAGAAGTTGTATGACTTGCTCTGATCCCAGCGGTTCAGTCTAACCCGAGCAGTAATACATCTCACGAGTTTTGGGTACCGTGGACAAAGCAAGGTGAGACAATGTACGTGGGCATGTGGCTCCTCTTTAGGAAACAGCCTGGACCTGCTGCAGTGACCAGATTTGGCTGGTGCACACAATCTGTGGCCACTCTGGAAAAGAGGAGGCTGAGTTGACCCCCATTTTTCTGATTCAGTAACAGAACGGGCTTCTGAGGCACAGAAAGCAAAAACCAGCAAATTCTGGGAGTTAAGTCTGGGGCAAAATAGGTTCTCAGTAAAGAACCTGCAGAAATGAGAAAGGCAGGGGAGGACTGAAGTCTAACTTACATGAAAATCTTTCTACCTGTAGATATTGCTCCCAATTACTCCAGTGTTGTGAGCAGTAGCCAAAATGCCAGAGTTCAGTCACTTTTTAGCATCTCTGGCCTTGTGCACGCAGGTACCACAGGCTGAGGATGCTGAGATTCAGGAGCCCTGCTTTGTGTCTGTGGCTGTAGTAGGAGTCATTTAAACAGGGGCAAAGACACCCCCGAGTGAGGAAACACTCAGCTTTTTCAAAGCCCCCAAACACTCAGTCTGTCTTTCCTGAGAAAAGTTGCAAGTAAAGCGTATTTAGTTTCTTAAAAAACCCCAATCCCCACCCCTTCTTCCATGGACAGAGCTCCAGTGCCCTGGCAGAGGGATGCAGGAGAACATCCTCTGGTTTCCTGGGAAGCTGAAGTTGCAGCGCCTGTCACAAGAGGGTACTGCAGCTCAAGTGTAGAAGCTGCTGTTCTTCACACCAACTCCTCTCGAAGGACTCTGTGTTTACAGTACCTACCTAGTAAATCTGGCTATGCTCTTAGAAATAAGATATTTTTTTCTAGTCTGTGCATGGAAGTGTCAATTTTTGAACGTTTCTGAGAACTTTATTTCTGGCTGGATAAAACTTGGTAACATTTTCATGGCTTTTCAAGGCTTGCAAAGCTTTTTTGAATTAAGCAATTAGTAATTTTTTAAATGCTTATTTTCCCCAGCACAGAGGATTCATCTGAAAAGGGAAGGAGAAGCTATAGAAAAGGAAAGGAACAAAGATTCCTCTCATGTTCTTCCACAAGTAGATGGACTGCAGAAGGAAGTGGACATCTCCACAGAGGTGTAGAATCCGGGCCGATTTACACCAGAGTCACCTGGAAGAGGAGGGAGAAAATGACTAGTTGCTTACAAAACACAGCAGAAGGCTGAACCAGTCCGTCCAGCGTCACCTCCTGCACGGAGATCCCGCGGGTTCTGCTCGCGTTCGGGAGCTGTAAGTCTGCGGCACGCAGAGCTCTCGACCGCTCGTGTAAGCGCTGGTCCCGTCCAGGTGGGTCGCAGCCGGTGCTCTTCGGTGTGTCTCTGCTGACCTAAGTATGTCTTCGCTTCATCAGAAGTTGTTTCCTTCTGGTCTTGCGTTTCATCCCCTTTCCCTAACTGCCAGCCTCGCTTGTTCCAGTTTTTAGGAAAAGGGAGTCCTCCTCTCAACGGATTAGAGCGAGACATCTGTAGGTATTTCTGCTGGGGAATAGCTGGCTGATCTTAGGCTCAAATTCCAGGGCTGGCTTCTACTCAGGTGTGTTGTGGTTTTCTAATTCAACCTAAAATAACATATTCTGAAGACATCCTTCATTTTGTTCTAAAGAGGGCATTGAAATCATCTTGCTTCATCTTTATTCAGCACTTGTGGTTAATTGGAATGGCCAGATCAAGAAATCACTTATTTATATCTCAGATAAACACAACGTTTTAGAAAGTCTTTCACAATTTATGAGTATATCCTTTTTTCTTCGGCCAGTTTGTGTTTGCCATTGTGTGATCTAATGTTCTTTCGGAGGACGCAGTAACATCAAATAAAAATGTTTTCAGCTTGTGTATGACTTTGCTCAACGCATGGGCTGAAATCATACAAGCCAGTGTTTGTTTTTGAGGGCAGTCCCTTCAGCCTAGTAAGCTGTTTTCAACCAGGAGATTCAGGGCTGAACCAAGAACTGGAGCACGCATCCCAGCTGAGTAGCTCAGTTATTTGTTTTTCAGGAGTTAGAACAAAGGAACAACCCAAAGTGTAGTTTAACATCCAGCTGTTTCCAGCTCTTTGGCTATGGCCAGGGCATCGTGAGACAACCCAAGCACTAGAGAAACAGTCCCCTCTTAGGGGCGACTGTAGGTACCCCTTGTTGGAGCGTCCCTCACTGCTGCCTCCCCACCTCATCCACCCTCTGAAGAAGCTTTTCCTGCCCATTTGAGTCTGAAATGAGAAGCCTGTATCCTGAGCACTAAAGTTTAAAGTTTACTTTGCAAGCCAGGGAAAGGGAGGAGCTGGGCGAAAGGAGAAGAAACCAGTTGGGAGCTGCTCAGGCAGTCGTTCATCCCATTCACTTCCCTCCACCTTTGCCCTCGTGCTGCAGGCGATGCCGGGGGAAGGGAGAAGGCCCCAAAGCTCTGGTGCGTGCCCTGCATCACCCTTGGGTGCAGGAAGGTGGCTGGAGCTGGGGACTGGCCGGGCTGGCCTGAGCAGGGAGAACTCTGTGCCTTCAGGTTTCTCCAAGCAGGTCAGACCTTGTGCTCCTCATTTCTGCTCTGTCCTTGCAACCATCAAATAATTGCTAGTCTGTAGGATGAGAATTGGAAAGGATTCTCCAAAAGGCTCCTCTCTGCTTTTTGCCAGCAGAATCACAGAATCGCTGTGGTTGGAAAAGACCTTTAAGATCATCAAGTCAGATCCTTCAGAAAGCCAACAGTTCCCAAAAAGTGGGTTTGGGTGTTTATGGCATGTGATGGGTCGGGTTTCCTTCCTGAATAATAATCACTGGAAAGGAAGAAATTCAATGAAGTTTTCATATGAAATACCTGAAACTTGTCCTATCACTGACCCTGAGCTGAGCAGTTTTGGTCCTGAGCTGTTCCTGGGAGGTGCTCGGTACCCTGCGGGTGAAGGTGTGCAGCACTTGGTGGGACAGGGCTCCAGAGCTGCTTTCTGTCTCCAGATACCTGCAGTGAAGTACACCCGGCTCTTTGTGGGACAGGCAGTTGTCCATGGTCTCGCAGGCTGTGCAGGGCAGGCTGCAAACCCTGGCCAGGCTACAGGGCTTGTGGAGACCGCGGCCACCGAAGTGTGGTTTGAACTCTGGCGTGCCGTGGTTCTGTAGTGCCGTCACCTTCCAGCCCTCCAGAGCTCGGCACTAAGAAATCCAGTGAGACGGCGTCTCATGAAGTGTGTGTCAGGCAGGTTTATTCACAGCAATTATCGCTGTGCCAGCAAGAAAGGCATTTACCAGTCACTCAGCAGCCGTTGAAATGAAACTATATACAAAGGCAAAACCTGCATCAACATTATTTTTAGACGTCAGTGGGGAACTAATCCAGAAGTGACCTTGCAGATGTAGATGTCTGCACTGATCGTGCCTTTCCTCCATTTTTATATTTACAGCTTTTTTTGTCAGCTGGCTCAGCATTCAGCCGAAGTGCTCTGCCAAGGGAAATGTATACCCCGAGCCCTAGGAAACAGGGCGTGGAATTAAATATTTAGTAGCCTAACAAATGGATTTTTCCAGATCTTCAGTTGCATAGTTCTCAAATAAATCAACAATCAGTCTTTATTTTCATGATGTAAATGTGAGTGGAAATAATCTCGAGCAATTTTTAAGGGAGCTTTCAAATGCCGAGATTGGTGTGACTAATAAAAGGCATCCTATTAGACAAATATGCCACATATATATCTATTTTGTGAATGCAATAATCTTTCTCACGTTAGTGTGCAGGTCACAAGAGAGTATGGCAAAGTAATAAAACAATTCAAGGCATTGAAACAGGGTTTTTGATTTCCTAGTAAATCAGGATTTTCTTTTAAAGGAAAAAGCTCAATTGAAAGAAGTAAATATGATTTTTAAAATAATTACTACCAGTACTACAAAGCTGTAAATGTTTTATTACTTGGAGTGTTCCTCTCGTGAAGAGGAGTTGAAATGTCCCTCTAATCTAATCTAAAGGCGTGTAGCCTGCAGCTATACCAATCACACAGGATTTGTCAAACCCAGAGCATTTCTCTGCCAGTCTGCTGCAAGCTGCCTGTGGACTTCCAGATGTTAGCTAACACAGAGATCAATCTGGCATTCTAATATTTGATAGCCGGGTACTGGTGAAATGATGAAGATTAGACTGTACTCTAAATGTATTCGCTATTTCAACAATGAATATTGCTACTTTTCTTTGCCAAGCGGGTGGTATTTTAATGAGGTGTCCTGATAGTTGCTTCCCAAACATCAGACACTAAATCACTGACGTTCAGCAGAAGTTTGCGTAGCAAAGCCATCCCTGGGGTTGGTACCAAGCAGTTGATACGGGCTTTCTCGGCTTCGTTCCCAGCGTTCCTCACAGGAAGCTGTGCTATGAAGAAATCCCATCTCTGGCACAGAAGGTTTGCCTGCTAGTGAGGTGATGCGTGATTGTTTACAGCTAAATCTCTCCCCAGTGTGTTGCCTAAGAAAGCCGCGCTGACCTGGGGAGAGGAGGCCCAGAGAGGCGTTTCTCTGCCACCTCCGGGCATGTGTTGCTGCTCGCCATCACAGCCCGTGTGAACCAGCACAGGGCGGGGATTCAGGGACGCGGAGACGCTGGAGTTCCCGATGGCAGATCCGTGCCCCTTATTTTTACAGGAAAACAAACTACTAACACCGTGTTGTGGCAACGTATCTGTTGGCCTTGTGGCCCCGGTGTTAGGACAGCCTGCTGGAAAGCTCCTAAGTAACCAGTCTACCTGTTAAAGAGCTCTATGAACACATTTCCAGTCACGTTGGCTTGATTTTTCTTGTTTTCATTAGGATTGGACCCTGACTTTCATTGCCCCGTTGCCTATTAACTTTCCATGAGCCCTCAGCTGTCAGCCCCCTCCGTATCTGAGGACAGATGCTGAGGGTCCTGTGCTGCATGTGGCAAAGGCACTCGCTGATGCAGCAGCACCAGCAGCTCCCCAGGTCTTCCCTTGCCGTTCTGGGGCAGAAGCAGTTAAGTGGCTTGGACACGGATGGCGCCAGGTCTTTGGAACCACCACAGGCTCCTACAGCTCCTTTGTATGACTGAAGAAATAGCCAAAAGATAGCGATCAGTGGAATAATGCACTCTGTAATAGGAGGTGGGATGCTTTTGAACGCAGCGAGGGAAGTCGTTCCTTCCAGCCCTCTGCCAAAGCTTTGGCACAAACCCAGTCCAGCGGCTGCTGGTGCTCGCCATCCTCGTGGCCAGCAGCGTGTGCAGCTCGGCTGGGGAGCAGCAGGAGTTTGTGAACCACGACATTCAGAACTGCCAGCGAGCCCAGAGACCCAACAGCAGCCTCGGCTTTTTCCCTTTTGGCAAAGTCCACGCGGATCTGAAGAATTTACTATTTAGTAAAAACATCAGTACTGTTTTTCCTCTTAAAATGGCTTTCTCTTCCGGAAGGACTTGCAGCTCTGCTGGCTTACTCAGGTCCTCCTCTTAATTTTGGCCCTAATTCACTGAAAGTACTGAGGGCACTTAAAGTGCATTCCCAGCTTTGAGCAGTTAATGGGACTGAAGTCAAGGAGGCTGCTCAAAAGGCTGCTTTAAGTGAGACAAATCTTTTGAGTACCTCCATGCACTGAAGGCTCAAAAAGAGATCTCCCTGCTGCCCACAGCGAGCCAGCCGAGCCTGGCTCCGGGGGTTTCATCATCCCAGCACAGCCACGGAGGAAAAAGACATACAAAAACTATAACATCATTTGAAACACAAATGAAAATGAGGGAATTGTTTTTCTTGTATATTGTTCTTCAGCAGACAAAAAAGATAGATGCCTCTTGCCACAAACCGTTCTCTTGAGCTTTTCCTCGAGCGTTGTGCCCTCTCCTTGGTTTATGTATTTTGAAACTGCCCCTCTGCTTTTTTTTTTTCTTCTTTTTTTGGCTGTTGGACTGAGATCTATTGTAGAACTTTTGTCCGCAGTTCATTCCTCTGTTCCAAACAGAAGATGTGTTGTTCAAAACAATGTCTGTATTGTCACAGAATTCCTTGCTGCAGTTACAACTTTTCCATCCCGCTTTAGACTTGCAGAAGAACGCTTGCTGTCCTCGCAGCTAAATTAGGGTAGTAGTTAGCAAAACTGTTGCGAGCAGCAATGACTCTCTGTCCTTGCTTAAGGCAACTGGGCCTGGAAAGAGCCCAATCTGTGAAGGTCAGACTGTCTTGTTAGGAATACATGGTTCCTGGTAGGAATTATTTCCATTAGATCAGATGTATATATATAATTAGCAGAACCAAACCAGATAGGAGTCTTATGGGAGCAGCTATGCAGCCAATGAAGTTATTGTATCAGAGAGGGGTTTGTTTCATTACGCCGAGAGCAGAATCATATTTCTTTTTACAAGAAATTGGATCTTATCCCAAAAAGTCTGCTCTATAGCAGCGCTAGACAAGGAATGTAAAGCTCACATTTCATTCCTGTGTCTCAGAGTGATGTGATACACTGAATTGTGCATGGCATAATAAAATGTTTTATTTTAAGACTATATCCATTCTGGATTAGCAGTAATGAAATCCTTTTCCTTACGTGGTGCTTGGGAGGCATTTTTTAAGGAGAATGGTCTTGCTTAGGAATGCAGTGGAGATGTACTGGGCATATCCAGTACCGGAAAACTTCAGTACTCGGAGAACTCACCGTTTCGGTTCTTATATTTGCATGCCCATCTGATCCAGCTGCTTTCTGGAAACCAGTGAAAGCCCTTTGACTAGTTTCCCTGGGCAGATGAGCGTGATCCTTTGAGGGGACTCCATGTGCCTCTGTCATGAAGGACGTGCAGGTCTGGAGGTGCTGCAAGAGCTGCCACAACCGCTGGGAAACCGCCGGTCGGGAGCTCCAGAAAGTAGCAGGTCCCAGAAATTCTGCTGATTTTAAGATGATGTTAAAGTTTATGCAAGAGATGTTATCCCATGATTGCTGTTAATTAGTAGACAGAAGTTCCAGGTTCCAAAACCTCCTTTAAGTCCTCCGCTCCTGCTAGAGGAAGCGGGAGTCTGATGCTCCAGCCAGCAGAGTCCCTGCTGCCAGCAGACGTGTTAGTACAGGCCTGGCGTCAGTGGGCAGACAGGAAAGCTCCGTGTTTCTGTTGCAGAACGGGAAATAATGCCTCAGAGACCTGCTTTGAAGCATCTCATCGTACAAACAAACATGAGAACCTAAGAGATGGTGAGCACAAACTGCCCGGGGAACAGGTTGGTCAAGATATGGATGGTAGAAATGGATCAAAACTTCCTTGGGTGACATGACTTGGCTTCAGTTATTTTTCTGTAATTGTCACCTTAGGATTTGCACCAAACTCAAGAAATGGGGACTGTTTATAGTATGCAATGAGACCAATCTATACAAAGCTAAATTCATCACTGATGTAGAACAACTGTCTTCAGTGAAGTTCTGCCAGAGCTGAACGCTGCTCAATCACTCTGTGTATGTTAGCGTGGTTTCTAAGATACTGATCGCAGCAATACAAATAATTGTATTTAAAATATTCCACTGCCATCCATTTTTGTTGTTGTTCATTCCAGATGAAAGTACTCTGCAGATGGACACAAGTCATGTGTAGCCTGGGGCCCACAGTTTCCATTCTTGCATCTGGGACAAAAAAATATTATTCCTGTAAAAATAAGCGGACATTTAATTGCATTTTGTACGGATATTTTGCAGGCTGTCTCTCCCAGCTGATTTATAGGCGTAGCACGGGGCATGTGGCATGCCTCTGCAGCCACAGAGTGGGCAGGGAGCTGAGAAGGGAGCCCTGGAAAGCAGCTCCCGTGTTCAGGAACAGACCCTTCCTTGGCAGGGACTGGGATTGCATTTCCATTACCACCAGCTCTAGTCCTTTCAAGATGAAATACTTGAGCTATGAACCTGCTTTGGAGCAAGTTAGATCACGCTGGTATGAAAAGCCAGGATTTTTTCCCCCTGGTGCTCTAGAATCTAACTTCAGTTTAATCCCTTTTCTTCAGGCTGTCTGATACAGTCGCTCCAAGGAAAATGTGATTTCCACAGCCACGGAAGAAAGGAAGCAATTCTGGAGAAAGGTGATAACTGAAATGCATTTTTTACAATAAAGTATTTAATCTTGAATCAACAAGCACTTAAGAAAGGGACAGCTTCTGGTAGAAGATCTGCATAATGTGTTTCTGAGCACTGCCTTGTCTTCAGGAAGCCCACAACCAATGCCTCTGAACTACACAAACACCCAGATTAGAGCTTTTCCAAACATCCTGTGCACCTGCTACAGGGAATGGCTTTGGAACAGCCATTTGTGTCCATTTCCATTTCAGAAACAGGAAGAATCCCAGTTCCATTTACTATCCAGGCACAGTTCTGACGTGGGATTAGGTGTGAGCTCGCTGGATGGTCCAGAAAATCTCCTCCCGTGCCTGAAAAAGCACATTTGGTTGAGGGCTTCTTGCTACTATGTGACACACGCACGTGTTCCTCTGCGCGTTCTGTACAGGACTTCATTGTCCTAACAAACTCTGAGCGAGTTTCTTATGCTTATTGTTCCAAAACTGGCCAGGATCCCTCTGAGGGAAAAGATGGAGCTCTCCTTTTCTCTGCTACAAGTTTGTGTGCGGTTTGTCCTTTTGGCTCAGATCTGGCACTCATCTTCATGAGTTTTTCTTCAGAATTAGAGCCTGCAGTTTGCAGTAATTTATCTTATTTAGGACAAAATAATTCTCAGGTTATTTGAGGAATGTTCCTCCTTTGAATTAACCCCAGGACAATCCATGACTGTAACCTTTCTGAGGGAAGACGCTAAACGTGCTTTGTGGAGTACAAGATACGTGGTGATGCTTAGCAAGTAACTAATAGCGACAGGAATAAATATACAAGTATTACTGAGCAGGACTCGGCTTGGGGGCTTGATAGGAGAGCGACGAGAGGAGATGTGGGGCACTAAGAACCATCTGGATCCCTGCCACGCTCTAAGTATGTGGATGCACATAAATATTATATGAACTCACCATGTGGCGTTTCATGGCTGTAAAGAGACCATAAAGCAGTTTTGGCCCTTGTTTCTCTCCCTCTTCAAAACGTGACCCCGCTCTATTCTGCTCTCTCTGAAACAGATGTGCAGTTGGAGGGATAGGAAGAGGTAACCTTGAATCACTTGAACTCCTGCCTTTTTAGACAATTGAATGCATATAGCCAAAAATTGGCATCAGTGAGCAGGGCAGCTGCGGCACGTTCCAAATATTGCTCTATTTAAAGCATCCCGAGGCTCCCAAGAACAGCTGCAGAGACAAACCTTAAAACTCGCCAGGAAAACCAGCAGAGGAGGGAATGGCAGAACCAGGTAAGACGCACCGTTAAGCGTGAATGTTGCAATGTGTTCCTAAAATTCATACATCTGAGCAATGTCATGTGAAAACACAGTTTGGAAGCTAATTCTATTAACAGCAGTGGGTTTAATGTAGCTTGAGTTCCTCTGTGTTTCTGAATCCTGCCAGTTGTGTTCTCTTTAGTGTTTTTGTAGTTGTAATTGTAAGTTGACTAACGCATTTTATACCGTTCTGTTTGTTTGCCAGCATTTTAAATGTCCTGTCTAGCTGAAACCTGAGTGTAACGGTAGGTGAACAGATAATGATTTAGCTTTTAACCCCACAAAGCCCAAGTGACAGAGCAAAATGAAATGTTAATAATGACCTTTTCATTATAAGCACATTTCCACTTCCTCTGAGGAGAAAAGGCAATTTCTAAAAATGCATTTTATGTTCATTGTCACTTCCTATCTAGTCACTGTACGAGGTTTGGATGGTGAAAGGCGTGTAAGTTTAGATACAGCATTAGCTGTGTACAGAATTATTCAGGTAGTACTTTACTCTTACCTGGTAAAAGTAACTTTTTTTTAATACATATAGTAGCTACATTTAAAGTCTTTTAAAACTTTTGTCTCTTTTTTGCACCATTATTACTGCTGTCTTGGAAGGATCGTGGAATCCTACGGAACTCAAATACAACAGGATACTGAACGCTCTTTCTTAATTTGAGTTTTCATTGATATCCACAGAAATGGATAGGTTGCACTTGATCATAGAATCATAGGATCCTAGATGGTTTTTTCAACCTAAATGATTCTATGATGCTGTGAAATTATATTCTGGTATTCCACCAGGAATTAGTACTTAACCATATTTTGCATTGGTAGGAACCGTACCATTATTTGTATTCAATTTATTTTAAAAAAAAAGCAATCAGTGTGGCCATACTGAGATGGACCAGGCTGGCCCCAGCTCCTGCCTCCCACCCACACATGTCTCCAGCCTGGCCCCAGAGTAGAAGTAGCTGGGCAACCTCGCTGAAGTGAATAACTGCAGGGATTGCATGGCTTGTTAAACGTGAAGCTGGCAAATGCCACCAACACAAAAGCCTGTCCCCATCAGTTCCGTGGTGGACTTAGATTTTGGAGCACCACAGCCTCGATGACTAGCGTGTAAGGAACATGGAGAAACTTGTCTGTTGGAGCTGGCAGCTGGAGCCACGCAGGAGCTGTGGTCCTCAGGGCATGCCCACACGTTCCCTCTCCATCTGCTGCCGACCAGTATGGCGTTCCAAGTGCCATCCCAGTGATGTGTTAGTGGTTTGAGGGGTTGGTGCCTGTGTATATAGGACAAAACACATGGAAAACCTACATGAAATTGAGGTATTTTAGAGTAGGGAACATAAAACCGAGATTGAGCTCGACAGGCTCAGACAGCAGAACATTCCCGTCTTTGCCTGCCAAGCCTCTGCCTCCTGAAAGTCAATGGGAGTTTTTTCACCTGGTTTCTTGGGGTGCCCTTGTCAGTGCAGTTGGGCCCATACGTTTCAGGGGTGAAGGCAGCTCAGAGAGACCACGGACATCATTGTGTTCATGGTGGCTGGTAGGAGTTTTGACCAACTACAGGTGGCAAAACCGGGATAAAAGGTAACCCCCCCCCCCAAAAAAAAAAAAAGAGGGTAGTGCTCAGGTGAAGTTTATCAGTGTATTTAGGCTGTGTTTAGCTTGGAAGCCTGTGCTCCCGTATCCTGTAGTTGAGGGATCCTTGGCTTCGCTGTGGTACTGGGCAATTCCCAGGGCTCCCACCTGCAGAAGCGCAGAGCTCGGGAGCCTGTTCATCGCAGGCAGAGGAACCCGGCTGTAGCACAGCAAGAGCGCTGTGTGTTTGCTGCTCCAACCAGCCTCCCTCTGTTTATTTTGAGGTAAATTCATGTTGGAAGTAGAGGAAAATTACTATAATAGGGGAAAAATAAAGTAATTTGTAGCCAGAACTCCAGCTTGCATACACAAGTCACAGTAAGACTCCTTTATTTATTCTCACTGCCATCCGGAATTGGCCTTTTTATTTCAGCAGGCTCTGGCTGAAACCCCAGAAGCCAGGGTTGGTTTCCTTGTTTGAAAGCAGTACTTGTGACTGCAATAACCCACGTTTCTCTCAGCATTCTGCTGTCTTGTGCGTTCATTTAAATGGCGGTTATAACAAAACCCCATGTTTTAGCTGGTTACCTGCAGGTATCAGTACAGCTTTCTTTCTTTCTTTCCAAAACGCAGGGGCTTTGAAGTGTTCTCTGTTCCTCTGCTGCTAATCCCTCCAGAGCCCATGTCCACCTTGGGCTGGGAAGCAGACAATGCCAATGCTCTTTCTGGCTGTTGGAGCACAGCCTTCCTCCATGACGGGGCAATCCCAGTTCTCAGGGTTAGCTGCGGGGTAGTTTTCCCTTGGACCAAATATTGGTACCTTGGAGTTTGTCACCTTCTTCTGAGGCCTTAGGAAGGGATGACCTGCTTGGGCATCTCACCCAGCCAAGCCCTAGCCTTGTGCATATCTCGCACCTCATAGTCTTCCAAGCAGTTGCTTTACCCTAGCTCAGGTCTTGGGGCCTCTGTTCTGTGACATGTAGATCAGAGCAAATGATCTCATGGTTGTTTCTTTTTCTCAAACGATGAAACAGAAGTACTCCCAATGGCTCCCGTGAAACTCTATCCCTCGGAGCCAGCTGCCTGCTGACAAATGCAGGGCATGGCATTCCTGCTGACCTGTCAGGACTCACCCACCTCTCTGATTTTACTGCGTTTAAACTGGATCTCATATAACAAAACACCATTTTCAGCAGACAAAACAGCAACTCAGCAGGGCTCGGTCAGAGCTCTTCCATGTACCCCAGTAGGATCCAGCCCTTTGTTATAGGACCTTCAGAAAAAAAAAGGCAAATAAAAAGAAATGCATCCCAAAGAGAAGTGGCTTTACCTTACAAAGCAGTCTTGAACTGCAACAAGTAAGGGACACCCCATGGCAAAAGGACACCCAGTTCCAGAGCAGCATTTGATCTTTTTGCTGCGTGGTTGCCTCTCTGGTTGATATTTTTAGGGCAGCACACGCAGTTTTTCTCTCTGCCTGCTCTCCCTTTCACTCGCAGTAGACACACCACGCAGCGTCACGGTGAGACGTGTTTGTGTTGTGCATAGCTTGAAGAGAGCAACGTGAAAAACCTTGAATTATTAAAGCATCCCTCTGAAGTCTGTCTGCTTGATCTAAACTGTGTGAGGTGTTGTGAATAGTTTTACATTATTTATTAATCCCTTCCCAAACCCAGAAATCTTCTAACTGCAGAAAGATGTGCTTTAGAATGTTGTAATAGATTGGTAAGTATTATCCTTGCAGCGGATGATAACATCAACCTTAGCTACCCCGTATCGCTGTGGTAATGGGATAGGAGAGGGCTACGCCAGGCACCGTGTGTGGAAAGCAGAGATGAGCTGTGAATCCCTGACCACGGCCGCTGGCAAACATCTCTTCAGGGTGCAGGAACTCCAACAGCACCTCCCCGTTGTAGCCCTGGGCACACTGGTCTTAAATGGGTGCAGTGTTAAATAATTGCTGTACTTTTGATTTACTGCTGCCAACCTGAGGAGACTTCTAGAAGGGCTGTACCTGTCAGGGATTGAATCCTGAATCTGCCAGGACAGCCACTGTCAATGAGTCTGGCACAGATGTTCTCCTGGTGACCTCTGGAGACCAAGGACGGAACCGTGCTTGTCTCCTCCCTGTACCCTGCTGCTTTTGGGAGTGCTAAGCCCTGTGCCTATCTGATTGCAGAGACCATCGACTGAAATCCCTTGGGGCTTTTGCTGTGTATTCTCAGTAGAAGGCCTGCCAAGATACGGTGACTCTGTGCTAAAAATAACACTCATAGATAATGTGGCCTAAGCTCACAGGTGTCTTCTGGCTCCATGACAGTTGTGGGTTTGATGTGTTTAATTTAGTGAATTCAGTGTCGGCGTAATGTGGCCTTTCTGAAAAAGACCATCTTTTCCCTTTCAGCCCAAGTCCCGCTTTCACGTCTCGTGGTGCCTCTACTCCTTGCAGTCGGCTGGATAGTGGGTTGTGCCCTGATGGTTTACATTGTCTTCTCCTGATGGAAGTAAGTGACTTGTACAGTATCACGTACCATCCACGCCTGCATTTGTTTGCACCACCACCTGATGAAATGTCCTCGTCTCTGTTTTACAGGACAGAAGAACTTACAGCTGTGTTGGTTAGAAGAACCTGGAAGTCAAACTGAGATTTCTAATGACTACAATGTGTATAAAATGAGTTTGTTTTTAATATCAACACTGTAACCGCGGTGTACACTTTTTATCGACAGCAAAGGGTTGAAAGGCTAATTAGAGCAATGGGAAGACTCGCCAAACCAATTTCCCAGTTTTCAAAAGGCTTGTCATTGAGTGAGTGGGTTTTGGAGTCCAGCGGTAGGTCAGACACCTGCCTCTTCTCTGTTGTTGCCACCTTGAATTTAAGCAGTTCTGGAAACTATTGCCAGAGCTGGTGAGGCAGCGGTGGGCAAAAAAGTGAGTTAAGCTCACGTGTGAGATGTGCCAAGCTGGGAAAAAGCATCTCAATGTATTTGGGAAAGTTTTAAGTGCGTTAAGGCAATTTTCAAAGTTTTGTAGTAAAAAATAAAAGGTTAAATTCAACATATTGTGGTGGTGCACTCTCCCTGTCCCAAGATCTGATAAATTTTCTGAAACTACACTAAATTCCTTTTTTAAAAAAGCAGAGAAACAGTCATGCAAGCACACCAATACATAAATCAAAAAGATTCTTTTGAAGATAAAAAGCAGACAGGGAAAGTTACCTGGAAGCAGTTTATCCTAAAATGTATGACTTGGGCTTTCTAAATCCTAAACCATTTGGGTTTTATTTAATAGCATATAGATAGAACCGAATTAACTGCTGGTTTCTCCTGTTTCTATGATGTTCAGGGCCCCGTTCTGTATTTTTCCATTATCGACCAATCCAGTTCCCTGAATCTCCCGGTCTTGGAGGTCTGCTGTCAGTGTGCTCTTGTGCACCTCCTGAGGCAGTTCTGATGCTCCTATCAAACAAGAGCAGAAGCTGAGAGGACCACAGGCCTTTGGGTGAGACAGGCTGTACCACACAATGCTGGTAGGTCATTGGAATGAGAAATGAGCATCAGATAACCCGAGCCACTGCATTTTCACAGAGAGCATTGAGCTTTCGAGCTCCAAGATTTTTATACTGAAAAGTTTCAGTTCTCAGAATACTTAAATCGTTAACAATTCAATCCCCAGTTAACGCAGAGGACTGCCTGTGGGAGGCATGTCTTGAAGATTCAAGCAAGATGTATGTTTTAAGGCAATGTGACAAAATTCTTAATGACCCTTGATGGGCTTGGTGAAAGAAACTATTTTTCTGACTCCTGCTCATGCAATTTGTATAATGTTGAGAATGTGAGGAGGGCAGATCAATCAGACATCCTGTCTCCATATATAATTATATTTGACTGTAGTGCAACCATGAAAATTCCTTTGATTCCAGCAGCTATTAGCAGAAACACTGAGGTGTCACATTCAGTTTTAGGACTTAACACCAAGACTTGGCCTGTGGATGAACCAAGGGCAGAGGAGCAATCCTGTTTGATCAAATGTCCTGGAAGAGAGGGGATGAACCATGCATGCTTTTGGAGATTCCCAGTCTCTGTAGCAGGTGCTGCTTCTGTGTGAGGACCTCCAGCATTACCAGCTGTCTTCTAGTCACTTCCAGATGAGAACATCCATTCTAACTCATGTGTACATGTAGACAAGGTAAGCTAAGAGGCTAATGTAAGCATATACTTCAAGCAGCTACCTCATGATCTTATTTTAAGGACCAAAACCTCATTTTCCCCAACTGAAACCATCCAGACTGATCCTAGTTCTGACTCTCTGAGCTCTAGACAACAGGGAGGCTCATTGAGGATAGAGGTAGGTGCATATGTAGTTTAATTCTCTGGTGTTTTCTAAGATCTTCCAGAAAACCCAGTGTTGAGAAATTACAGAATCGCCTGCAGTGAGCAGGGACATCTGCAACTAGAGCAGGTTGCTCAGAGCCCCGGCCAACCTCACCTGCAATGGTGCCAGGGATGGGGCAGCCACCACCTCTCTGGGCAACCTGGGCCAGGCTCTCACCACCCTCAGCAGCAAAAATTTCTTGCTTCTCTCTAGTCTAAATCTCCCTCTTTCAGTTTAAAACTGTCACCCCTTGTCCTGTCACAAGGGGGCCTGCTCAAAAGTCTGTCCCCATCTTTCTGACAGACCCCTTTAAGTCCTGAAAGGCCGCGAGAAGGTCTCCCTGGAGCCTTCTCTTCTCCAGGCTGAACAAGCCCAACTCTCCCAGCCTGGCCTCCCAGCAGAGGCCTTCCAGCCCTCCCATCATTGCTGGGGCCTCCTCTGGCCCCGCTCCACCAGGTCCATGTCTCTGCTGTGCTGAGGAATTAAGTGATGGCCATTATACGAAGTGTATGTCTTGCTTTAAGAGCTCATTCCTCCTTTTGTGAGTGGACAAAGCAAAGAGGGAGTTTCTCACCCTGCACAACTTGTCAGCTGGGTCTGGTTAGCGTGACGCCAGCAGCAGCTCTCCTGCAGTGTTGCTCCTCATGGGTGGGTGTGTGAGCTGCTTGCTCCCTGCCCGGCCACCACCACCACCACCGGGACAAGAAGCCACAGGCAATGACTTCACACTGACCACGCACCTATTTTTACATGTCACTTTATTTACCAAGCACTGATTAAAACAGTTCTGAAAGATCCAGTTGACCCCGAGAGGCTTTTTCAGGTGTCTAACAACATTTGAAGTTGAATTGTTTCAAATTAAGAAGTTACAGAGCTAAAATATAAACATCACAATATGTTTTAGCTTTACTTCATTTTTGAGAACAGCTTTACTTGATTTTTGGGAACAGAAAGATCTGATTTAGCAGAGCAAAACAAAATAACTTTGGGGGCTAGCTTCAACATTGTCAGGCTGACTTGCTATATACAAAGGAAAATAAGTTCCTGCCAGTTTTGCAGAGTAATAAAAAGAGGATTATGCCAAGAAAATATGCATCCCCCATGCTGTTTGAGGTGCACTGACGGCTCTGCAAAGCAGCCTCTTGCAACCACCTTCAGGACAACCCACTCGGGTGTCTTCATAATGAAGCTACACAACGCGCTGCTGGAGCTTCCCACCCGTGGTGTGGTGTGTTCGGTAACGAAAGGTGGGGTTTTTCTTCCTGAAAAAGAAGAAAGAGCGGTTGGGTGCTAAGGCTTGTCTCTCTAAGGGAGAGATGCAGGTGGTTTAGGAGCGGAAGAAAGCGTACCCATTCAGTTTTCCACCGAAATTCAGGTGCTTTGCTATTAAAGCGTTGCTGTAGCCTCATTTTTTTCTGTCACCGTGTTGGTACATGGACCTTTTGTGGTGTTATGCTGCTGGAGAGGACCATGGCTTGGTGACAGCATAACACCACTGAGGTCTAAGGAGCCATATCATGTCACCTGAGATGCCATTCTCCAGGAGCAAAGCTGACCTGCTCATGTTGAGGGTGGGTGCCTGTTTCAAGCCCTCTTTTCATTCCTATTTTCTTCTTCCTAATAGGATGATGTTTTCTGCGCGCTAAGGTGATTTTTGCTGTTTAATTTATTATTAATCTTTTTATTTACAAAAGCTAAGTGGGAACATTTGGGTTCCTCTCGCTCCAGAGAAGAGTTGCCAAGTTTGTGCCACGGCCTCTGCTTGGCTTTCCCTGTCCCCCACTGAACAGCTCTTTAAATGACTTGACCAGGGACGAGGCCCCGTCGGCAGAGCCGTGGTGAGAGCTGGCCTGTAGACCAGAGTGCTGGCCCAGGCTGCCCAGAGAGGTCGTGGAGTCTCCTTCTCTGGAGAGATTCCAATCCCGCCTGGATACTTTGAAACTCCTCCAGGGACGGGCACTCCACCACCAGCCTGGGCCAGGCCTTGACAATTCTTTCAGGGAAGACATTTTTCCTCATGTCCAACCTACCCCGCCCTGGCTCAAGAGCGCTCAGGGCTCCCCTCTGCTGCTGGAGGGGGAATGGCCGCCACGCTGCTGGGGCTGGTCCCCCCTGCCCCACAGGGACACAGCCCCCAGCAGACCCTCAGCTGGGGAGCAAGGCTGGCTGCGGTGCTGCTGGCCCTTTAAGGCGCCCTGTGCAGCCGGGAA
Organism: Eurystomus gularis; assembly: GCA_013400335.1. Taxonomy (NCBI): domain Eukaryota; kingdom Metazoa; phylum Chordata; class Aves; order Coraciiformes; family Coraciidae; genus Eurystomus; species Eurystomus gularis. The sequence continues at coordinate 620,550 of VZZY01005983.1, forward strand.
CCTTCTGGAAGGGGGCGGAGCCACAGAGGGGCTCTGAGGGGTGGGGCCAGAGGAACCTTCCAGAAGGGGGCGGAGCCAGGTCGGCCCTGAGGGGCCGGGCAGAGGAACCTTCCAGAAGGAAACAGAGCTGTGGAGGCCCTGAGGGGCCGGGCAGAGGAACCTTCCAGAAGGGGTGGAGCTGTGGTGGCCCTCAGGGGCCAGGCAGAGGAACCTTCCAGAAGGGGTGGAGCTGTGGAGGCACAAGGGGCAGAGCCAAGAGAACCTTCTGGAAGGGGGCGGAGCTACAGGGTGCTCTGAGGGGCAGGGCAGAAGAACCTTCCATGGGGGCTCTGAGGGGCAGGTCTGGCCACGCTGAGGCTCAACCTGCAGGCCCCTGGCAGCGCTGAGGCCCCCCCAGTGCAGGCCTGGCTGCCTGGGGAAGGGCTCTGTGATGGGGCTGAGGTGGGAATCGCCACCCACCCAGCCGCCCTCCCTGGCAGCCCAGCTGCAGCACCTCACCCCGGGCAGGAGCCCACCTGGGCCTGCCTTAAAGCCTTCTCTGGGACGCATTCAGCAAGACTTGCCTGCATGTCAGCCCCCCCTGGGCCGTGGTGCGCTGGCTCAGACCCCCTGAGGCCTCAGTTTACCTTGGACCTGCAGCAGAGATGAGGCTACAACAGGTAAGACCAACATTGGTTTTGTGTTAATGCGGAAGTTGTCTGGCTGATTCCTGAGCGCTGTTTTGTACTAGAAGTGCATAGACTGGTGGGGTTTGGAACTGATATACAGCCAAGTACAGCAGTCATACCGTTCCTTTATGCGGGTAGCTGCCTAGGCCTAGCTCAGATTCGACCCAGTTCTGAGTCCCATCTGAGGGTTCAGCAAAGGCTTTGTAGCTGTGTTCCTTTCCTAGGGGTAGTAGCACGTGATTAATTGCATTTGCTTTGGAAAATATTTCTCTTGTTGAAAGCTGCAGAGATTGTTGGTTCCTGGGGGGAAAAGAGGATTTCTGGATTTTTCCCTTTTGGTGAGAAATAGGGTTCGCACCTCTGATGGCCTTTTCTGTCGTTGCTTGTGAAGTGGTATGATTTAATTAATGTATGTCAAGAGAGCTGTGATTATTGGAGATAGCCTTAACAGGATGGAGTGTTATTCTGCCCATGTTATTTGCCTGAAGCTGAACTATGTAAAACTGATTTAATAATGAAATGGCAGCTATTAGTGCTCTGTGTAAGTATTCTATTCTGGGTGGTGAGGAGGGGAGATGGTCACCAAAGAGGCTCAGTACTTGGATGAGAACCTCTCCTGGATAACAGCAGTTAACTAGAGGTAGGAATGTAGGGCTGACAAAATCAGCGGGGTTTGCTGAATCCACTCCTGAAAGGTGTTGCCAACGAATGTAGAAGGTGTTTCATGTAAACAGGTGAAAACATTTTGTCGTGTTTGTAGTCTTCTGTAGTTGCACTTGGTTGAAGGTGCACTTGGACAGCTGGTTTCTTCAGGGAAGAGCCTGGGAGTCACCGTTGCCTTCCTCATGGCAGAAGCTCCTCTGTAACAGCAGATGGGAGTTGTGCTTTCTGCTGGCCATTTTGTCTAGGCTGCCCTACCTCATCACAGTGATTAATGCCTTTACCTCACTTCGTCGCCTCGTAGCTGGACTACAGGCACGTAATTCATGTGGGCATGAAGCCCAGTCCGTAAGAAAGTCCAGCCTAGTGTAGGAGGTCTCAATGCCAGCAGGACAACTGTCTTCTGCTCCTATATTAGCTTCTCATAAAATACTAAGTCAAGTTGCCAGTGCCACTCCTTATGTTCAAGGTTCTAACTTGAAACAGTACCAGAAAAAACAATTCTGGATGAAGCATATAATCGAGAAACTCATTTTTCTGTGTAACCGCTGGGTGACTTGTGCAAGATGAGGCTGTTTCTCAGGGCCTGGTTCAACTCTGGGTTGAATTCTGATTTCTAAAGTCCAACAGAAACCCTATCGTACAGTTGTCTGTGTGCACCATACTTGCATCTTTGACTATGTCTTCTCTGACGTGGCTGTGCAGAACAATGCTTGTATATATCTGATGGGAGCGGACGCTGTATTGCACATCCGCTGTTGTAGGGAGCACAACAACAGCAAGCTTATGCTCGTTTAGTATTCTGCTGGTACGTCATGGTTGAGATACAAGACTTGGAATGGATAGGGACATTTGGTAGCAATCAAGTGGAAATAGAGCAGAGTCTTCTTAGATAATTTTAAAACTTCATCAACAAAATCCCCATGTAAAGAAGGAATCCTTAGAACGATAGAATGACAGTAGTGTCAAAGGTGTAATCTTACAAAGGATTATTCCAAACTATTTAATTGTTTTCTGCTGTTCCCTTTAGTGTAATATCTAATTAGTATGTGAGCGTCTGCACGGGCAGAGGAGGACACACTGAATGGTGCTGTTGTCACCAGAGATCAGTGTGAAACAGCAGCTGGGATTGCAAGGTCCGAGTAGTGTCAGCATGAGACATTTTGTCCCCAGTGTATGACTGATAGATTCTGCTGGGCTTGTAAGGTTTGGATGGTACTTGTCAAGGCTCTGAGGGCTTTGCTGTGTTTGGAGGTCAGTGCATGTATTCCTCTCCTGGCTACAGGAAACAGCTCCCGTAGCAGAGGTGATGGTGTCTGGTGGGAAGTGTGCTAAGCGTTTGTCACGACACAGCAGAGGCCCGGGCAGCGCACAGCCAGCCGAGCCTGTGGGGAAATGGAGGAAATCTCCTAGAAGAGGAGCTGAGTAGGACTCCAGGGCTCCGGTCCAGCCTTCTGCCCATCACAGACTCTGAGAGGCTGCTCTGAGCTCGTTAGGACTCGCATCTATTAAACAACTGGTTTTATGAGGAATTTATTTCTGTCTTGAGTCGCCACCATCACTGTCCCGTATTTGGTTCTGGTACCTCGATGTGTGATGTGATGAGAACTTGAGTTAATGCAGACCAAAGGAGGCATCGAGATGTGTAGAATCTGAATAATTTGGGGAAAATCTGCCTGCTGTCGAAACTCAGTATATATCTTTTTTTATGATTGTTGTTTCCACTTTCATTTGTTTTCTGAACTGAGTGCTTTTTGTTCAGCAGAACGTTGCTCCAGTAGTGTAAAGTTGGTTGTATTTTATAAAGTAATTCCAAATTCTGCTCACTTGCAGTGTGACTGACTCCATATGTGCACCTTTGATTCTTCTGGAGGAGAATTTATACCGGTGCCTCCTGGTGATAAAATTTTTGGACTTTTTTTTTTAATTCTCAGATAATTTAATTTCCCTTTATGAATATTACAGCTTCAGAACTTATTTTAAAAATCTTTTTTTGAAATTATTTTCCTGTACTGCCGTAGCACTGCAGGCAGGCTGTGTTCCTGTGACCATCCTCTTCGTTGCCTTTCTTACGAAGGCACGGATTTTAGTGAATCACCAGGAACTGAGCTCGTGTGCATCCATGTGAAACACAATGGCCTGTTTGCGTGTGGGTCTAAAGGAGTAATAATCAGTGTATGGAGGGAACACACCCCAGAGCAGCTGGGAAGAGTTTTGCCTTGTGGAGTAAGAATTCCGTGATGGTTTGGATAAGAGAAGGAATGTGGTACTTGGTCTTTGTCAGCAGTTGATCCAGTCAGAAAAGCACTGGGGCATATCTAAAGGAAAATGATCAAATACTGTGATACATGACAGCAACATAACGCTTCTCCTCTGAGTTAAAAAGTAAGAAGCCCAGGAGAAAGGGGGAAGGAGGACAAGGAGTTTGGGCTCTGACTAAATCCTGGGCTTTCCCTGGGAGGACAGTGCAGCTGCGCAGGGGCTCCTGCTCTGCTGGCTCTCTAAGGTAAAGGACCAGCACTGAGACACTCCATCCTTGTGAGAACTGAAATGAGGGCATGGTAGCCTTTGAATCAGAGCGCGTCCTCACTTAGACTGTGAACTAGTTTAGGATGTGCTGGTGCTGGAGCCTGGGAGGAACAAAACACTTCACAGACCATCGTCAACCAGTAACGCTAACGAAGGAGCCAGCGTTGGGCTCCAGCTGCGTGTCGCTGCCTTTCTTGCTGTACTGTGATTTTTCCACTAGACGTTACAAAAGATTGAGAAAACTCAGGTGTCTGATATTTTGGAGCTATTTAAAGGCAGCCCTGTCTGCACAGCCTTGCGGGACATCTGCCCGTGGCCTTGGTGAGCACGTGGTGCCGAGTCCCCGGGCAGCGGCAGTGAAGCTGTTTGACTGTGAATCAGAGCATCTCGGCAGTGCTTAGATGAATTCAGGGATGGTTGAGTGTTATGTGTGCTTGGCAGCTGCTTTGTTAATGCATTGTCAATTAATTGACCCATGTCAGTATTTACGTGTATTTCATATAGTCCCTAAAGCTTTGTCAGCCTGCTGCTATGGAACATCAAATTATGTCAGCTGAAACAATCCAAAGGCATCTGTAGAACTATAGTGACTGACTCTTAGATGTTATCGAAGCTGACAAATACAGAGAGTTGTTTGTAGTATGTTGGGGCTTTTTTGCTAAAATTGAGTGGGGTTTTTTCTCTGAAGTATGAACAAATGCAGCTGTTTGCCCCTTGAATCCTGCTGTATCTGTCTCACTCTTTATTACACTTATTTTTGAGTTTAACTCTGCCTTTTCTAGCAGAGAGAGCTGTTAAATAATGGGGGTTTTTTTCTTATCTGTTTTTTTTTTTTTTTCTTGTACATTTCCTTGGTGTTAACAAGGATACTGTGATAAAGTAAAAAGCTAAGCTGGACTTTCAGCTTTCAGGGCAGGGTTGCCATACTCCTTAGGTGCCCTCTGGGTATGTGTGTGAGCTTAAACAGGCAGGAAATGAGGCAGACCCTGGCAGAAGGACTGTGCGCTTGTGTGGCTGTGTGCAAGGAACTGATCTTTCCGAGAGAATACACATGGGAGGTGACTTAAGTAGCTGGAAAACAAAAAACAAGAATAAAACTATCAAGGGTGAGGTAACTGGAGGAATCTAACACGAAGGAGAGAGCCCATATTTCAACATCAATTTAAATTTGCATCAGGTATTAACATTTTTCTTTTAGGTGTGGAACCTCCCCCCTTCCAGAACTTCCTTGCCTTCTATTGAAGTAATAGTGATAGATTTTTGTTCTTTTTTGCTTTATTTGACTCTTTATGGTTTTGAGCATTAAGAAACACACACCGATGCACACTTCAGAGGGCACGAGGTGATTTTTTTTTTTTTTTTCTATTTACTGTCACAAATTCTTCATAACTCTGCTGTTTGCGCCAGCTGGATTGTAAGAGTCTTTTCAGTAAAACAGAAACACATTTTCTTAGGCAGCATAGCCAAGGCAGGTAAAATTGACCAAAAATGGAAACACTTTAGCAACACAGAGTTTGTGTTAGTGATGCCATGTTTACTGTTTTTGTAACTTTCAGCAGTAAATCTGGCAATTAACTGAATTTATGGGTGCCTCATGTCAAGCTCACAGGAAAATTAGAAAGGAGCAGTGCATTTGCACACAACTGGAGATTCTACTGTGAAATTCTTAGTGTTTAAATGTGGGCCTGAAGCAGCAGTAAAGTATGAATATTGCGCTGGGTGACGTCTTCAGTCCAGTGTGTTGGTGTGGAGGCTTTTGGTAAATGCTTTCCATGGCATGTCTATAAATACTTCCCCTGACATATTAACACTCTGAGCAGGAAAGTCCTTGCTGGCACTAATTAGTTTGCAAGCTGTGATGAAAGCAATATTCTGACTGTCACTGCTTGTTTCATGTCAGGTAGCTCACAGCGAAATGGTTAGTGCTGTGTGCTTTTATGAAGACCTGAAATTCACTTCTGCATCAGTTAAATCATAATTGCCACTGGTTAACGTGAGTTTTCAAAGACACATTTTACATTTGAGTTTTCTGTTCAGTGCTAATACAAGACTGCCCTGTCCTGCGCTTAGTTGATGTGCCAGGTGACTTCTGGAGAAGACTAAACCATGGGGAGGTGGTGTGTGATGTACCAGGAGACACCGGGATCTGTCCTGCAGATGATTTCTTTGTTTTCTCCTGGTTCTGGTGTGTAGTCACTTCCTTCTAGGACTTGTTTCAGCATTCACAGCTACCCACACAGCTCTGATTCGGCTGCTCCAGCCCAGAGTAAAGCCAGCCCTACGTTTATTTTCCCACCTACTCTGAAGGGGAAATAAGGGAACAAGCAGCCTCATTCACACCAACAGGCTTGGGCAAGTGGCTGGTGTAGACCTTATGGCTGTGGGAAGGACGGACAGATGGAAGGGGCTTCCAGGGGGATGCTTTTGGATGCAATACAGATGCATGGGCATGTGTAAACATGACTTTTACAAACAGTGACTAAGTTGCTACGTTGACCAGCTCCTTTTTATTCAAACCTTTCTCACTTATATCATCACATCATGGTGTTTTCTGGTTGTCTGTTCACTTGATTTCATGTACTGAAAGGGAGGGTATTTCCAACCCTTTCAGCAGTGACTAGTGAAACTTTGCCATTTCTTCTGGTCAAATGCGTTGTGTGGTTTGTTTCACACACTTCTTTCCACGCTCCAGCTGGACTGTCTGTAATGAAATCGATGGCAGGGCGACAAGTACTGATGAACTGAGGGTTCAGGGAAGAGAGTCCTAGAACTCCTGAATGTAAAGCTGGGTTCAGGGACATGGCTAAAGCCATCTCTTAGATGTATCTATGCGTGTTTGCCTTAAATCTGTTGCTGGCGTGTTGCTGGGTACTTTCTCCAGGGGTAGCTTCATTTCTGACTGGGATGGTGAAAGGAATGACCGTATCCTCAGCAGGATGTACTCTTGCATTAAGCACGACTCCTCCAGCTGGGAATTCAGGAAAAGGATTCGATTTTCTGCTCTTTTTATCACTCTGTTGGGGGAAAAGTCCTGGAAGAAGCTTACTGCAGGCACTTTTGGTGTGATTTCCTTAGATACTAAAGAACTCACTGACGTCTGCTTTTAAACTAGAACAAAATGATTTGAATTCTCCTTTTGCCAGTTGTTACAGATGCTGAGGTGTGGTGCTCAGGGCCAAGTATAGAAATTTATTTGCAGAGAATATTTCTTTTGTACTTTCCAATTTCCTATAAAGAATACACACTGTATTTGGCTCATAATTTCAGTTTATTATCAAAATGGTTTTTATCAGATGACAAACTCAGAAAGCTAAAAGGAACATAGGTTTTTAAATATACCTATTGTAGCAGTCATCTGAGGTATCTGGTACTCGTTTTTGGAAATGTTTGCTTTGATATACAAAGCAGTAAGTTCCTTTGCAATCTGCATGAGGATGTTTAATACATATCACTGCAGATTTAAAGCCTTTTGCCTTCTCCCTTAAAGCTCCTCCTGATTCTTGCAGTCAGCTGTGCAGCTTTCCTGATGTGAGGACTGACATCAGGCAGAACACGTACAAATGATGTGCAGGATCAGACCCTAACCACTGAGAAAGTCAGCCTGAAAACTCGAATACTGGTACACTCCACTGGAGAGCTCGGTTTTGTAGACCTTGTCTTATTGCCCGATACCATGCTTTACTCCCATTTCCCAGTTCTGTGCAGCCACTGATAGAATATATTACAATATTTCAAGTCAAAAGTGTAGCTCAGATTTAAATATAAAAACTATGATCTATACATTACTAGAAACTTTTAAAAAGACCAACTTTAGAGAAAGCAAGAAAAAGCTTAGAAAACCGTGAAAGGGTCTTTGATCACAATCTTACAGATATATGTTCAAAAATGAATAAATTACCTACAATTTCAGTTTGGCTGGAAAGCAGGAAATAAAATGTTGTAAATAGTGACTTCAGATAATACACACTGGAGTAATTAGTGAGAAGTTACTTAAGTACAGCAGGTCTTTGGACTCCTCTTGTATAAATGGTTTCAAGTAAAAATGAAAACATTTGGTAGAACAGATTTATCATACCAGCAGACGGTACAAAGTCTGACACTTAGGATATAAACTGTTGTCTCATTATCATGTTACGATGTCTAAAACTGTGGGTTACTTAATATTTCCTCTGCTTGACCAGAAATACGCCTTCACTGACCAGTGAGAGTTAACGTGTTATGCTTTGACATTTCAAAATAAATCCAGAATGCAACTGGCCAGTGGGGAACAGGATTAACTCCAAGTGAAGTGTTACTGTGCAGTCAAGTGACTTAGCTTCTACAGGGTTCAGTGACAGGCAAAGCAGCCGAGCAGCCAACTGCTGCAGTGGCATTAGTCCTTTACTGGATGTTTCGATGGGTGCTTTTGTTTGTTTCTGCCTTATCCCTAAGAATTACAGCGGCTACTCTAGAATATTCCCCTTGGTTTTTTTCCCTCCTCCCTTTTGCAAAATTAGTTGCAAATGTCTTTTTCTGGAAAGCTTCTCAAGATGCGAGGTTTACAGCTCCATCACCAAACTCGGCACTTCTTAGCAGGATCCATGTAGTTTGTCTTGGTGCAGGAAAAGGCTTCAGAAAACTCTGGAGAGTTTTGCAGTGATCCTATGACCCTTTAAAACAAAGCAACATCATCTTGTTATTGTTATTTGCCTTTTTCCAAAACAAACAAGACAACTCACATTTTGTAACTTGTTTTCTGTAACAAGAGTCCTGCTTTATTTACCAGCATCCCCACAACTACAGGGATTTGGGAGGCTCAACCTGCATCTGTTACTGTACTTGCTATGTCTCAAGTTTGCATCTTGACCCTCAGATGCAGATTCTCTTGTCGCCGGCCTTTGACCATTACCTGATCTAAGGCATCCTTCTGTTAACTTCTGATTTTTCTAGCAGACAGCAGAGCCTACCTCTCCAGTACTCAAGAACTGTTAGCCCAGAAACTAAACTTGTGCTATGCGCTTAACTTTTATGGAGAGCTGCCTGTCCTATCTAGAAGTAGAAAGAGCCCACAGTCAGTGTAGTAGGTGTTCAAACAAACAACAACAAAGCCCACCTCCCCCCACCCCCTCCAAATAATTAAAGAAAGCATGGCACAGTGGGAGCCATTGTGACATTTTACTGGCATGTCATTAGGCAGTAATTTTGTGGGTATATCTCGTGTCCTGAAATGCTTTCCATTCTAGAGCTCTTAGGGGGGCCTCATCCTGAAAATTACTTCACGTTCTAAAAATGTTAGTGTGGTTTCTCATTAATTTGTCATTCCATGTAAAGTTTATAGCCTTTCATACTGCTGTAAAAACAGCACAATACATGATGTAATATATCCAAGATATACACAAATACAATTACACAAAGATGCTGAACTGGTGAACTTCAAAGGGCTCGTGACTCATCCAAATTAGATATGCAAAGAGGAGGCCTAGTTCCGAAGAACCGCTGCAGAGCCTCGTTAGCACTGTGACCAGATTCGGCCCATTGTAGGACTCGGTGCATAAACTGCCTACGGGAGAGATCGGCAGATAGCACAAAAACCACCCATGGTGAAATGCCAGTCAAGTGGCAATTGAAGGAACAGTCCCTGCTTTCACTAAATATTTGAGTATGTGGGATAAACAAAATAATTCTTTGCTGAAAAGCTGCAGAAAGAAGGATGCTGGAATTGATGTCCTGCATTGTATCAGGAGAGAAATCAGCTATTGTGTACGTGAATCCTGGAGATGACACAGCCTTTCAAAGCTCACGGAGATGTGGTGATGTTTACATTACTACTTCATCTCATGGCATCTCACCAAACAGATTTATTAGAGCAAAAACACTGCTATGCTGCTGATGAATAGGTTGCTCTGACTTAAGTTAAAAAGCAAAGATCCTGGTCTGGCCCAAGGACTTCCACCCGGAACAGCCACGTTTCCTGCATGACTCTCCTGAATTCAGCCCCCTGTTCTTGGGAAGGCAGAAAATACAGATTTGCCTGTTACACCAGAGCATGCAGGTTTGTGACCGATGGAGGGGCAGAGATCTTCCACCTGAAACTCACTTCTGTGACAGTGGCAGGAGAGAACAAGCAGTGACTTTGTGTAATGTGGGGCACAGCAGAATCAAGCTGTGGGCATCAGGAGTAACACTGTCAATGTAACAGCCAAGACGGGCCAGTGCACTCTGCTGGAACAGAAGAAGGTCCTCCTAGCTCCGGATGGTGACGGCATTCCTCAGTCCAAGGGCAGCAAAGGCTATCGACTGGAGGTAATTTCTCTCCTGTCAGTATTACTGTGTAAGAGAAGATGAATTCTTCTCCATGCTCAGAAGAGGGAAATCCTTGCACTGCACAGGTGAACTGGAGACTTCACCTGTGACATCAGCAGAGGACAGAGGTCCATCCACAGCCTTTGGCCTTTATGAGAAGCCTATCAGGAGCTCCTGTAGAAGCCTGGGGCCTTTGGAAGAGCACTGGATTCCAGACACAGGCACTGGGACTCTGCATAACCATTGGGCACAACATAACAGCCAGGTGGTGGTGTTTGTGTCCTGTGATGACTACTGTTTAAAGCTTCTCAGTGGCATGGACAGAGTCAAGTTCTATCGTCTCACGGGTGAGGACAAGGCCACTGCAACTTTAGGGAAGGCCTGTGCCTGTTCTGCCAGGACTGGGAGGTCAGGGACAGTCTGTCTCTCTCCTAAGCTCCTCCACTGTGGTATGCCTATAGATGTGTACATGCCCAGACCTACCCTGGTGAGCACAACCTAGCCCTTGGTGGAGGGGTCTCTCAGTTTGACTGCAGGCAGCTGTGCTGCACCCAGAGCTGCACTGAGCACTATGATGCTGACCTGAATTTGCCTGGGCTGTGCGCGTCTGTCTTGATGGAGTTCACTGCATATTCTGGTCTGTATGTTCCACACCACACCTACACGTGTAACAAAGAAACATTTGTTAACTGTAAGGTTGTCCAGGAACAGGCCTGCCATTGCTTCACTGTGAAATACTTAATGTCATGAGAGCAAATTTCACATTAGAACAAAAAAAAAATTGTTTAAAAATACCCTGTTGTCCTCAAAGGCACTTGGGCACAAGACACAGTCTACCCGACTTACTTGTGGCTGAACTCATTTACTTAAGGAAGATAAAAATTACCTAACAAGACTTTATTTTCACTGCTTTGTAATGAACACTGCTCAGCTTAGCAACTCTGCCAGCTCTTAGAACAGTGACAGTCAGCCCACTCCATCTGACTTACTGTTAAGCTGTAAGTTCAAGTGATTTTCAAAGTCAAGCAGTAGAGACTACCTGTGCGAAGTTCAGGAAAAACAGCTGTTTATGGTTCATCTCAAGACCAGGAAGCAGCTTCTCTTCTCCATGCTTTTTCACAAAGTTTTCATAGGCCTGTAGAATTAATTGAGTAGAAATGTTACAGCTGCTGGCCCAGACAGTCAAAATGAAGTGATGGCAAGGAGGAACATGGATTCCTTGACATAATTAACCAGGGACTGCCTTGGCCATCCGTCTTCCCAAAGGCCACCTTGACAGGGCTGTTTCTTAGCGCTGTGATACCAGTGGCCTGACTGAACAAAGACAGTTTCTTACTGAATGGGCTTTACAGTACTGGTTTACACTGCGTTTAGTGAAGCTGCCTGAGTTATGCTGGAGTAAGTGGTAAGAGAAGAAGGCTTAAAGGAGGCAATTTATTGTAGCAAAAAGAAGTCAAGGCTAATGGAATAATTTCAGCAAGATGGGTACACCCAGATAACAAGATTTTTGCATAACCATGCATCTTTTCACAGGGGAAGAAATTAAGAATGCAAAGGAGGATGGCTGTGTTCTGAACTACGGTGGCTGTGGACAGTTACTACTGTTCTTCAGCAGGATTTGTTATAGTGTATTAAATTCCACTGGACTGTGCTTATATACCCAGCAAACCCTTTCATAGATTTAATTAATGACTGCCTAAACCAAGGTGGTTCTGTGTTTAAAAAAGCAGAATATGTTTTGTAATGGACATGACTGCGAGAGTCTCCGATGGCAGCTGAGGGGTAGGTGTGGTGGGGCACCACAAGCTCTCTGCTAAACCAGCCTCCGAACTGTCGTGGTTCAGAGCGGTCTGTACAGGGACCGAGCGGCAGCAGCTCCATCTCCTGCAGGTTCTGCGGGTCAGGCGTTCCTGTCAGTATGTACCTTGCACAGTGAAGATCCACACGGAAAAACACGCAGCTGTGCTGCTTGCGAAGGCACAGTCCCAAACGAGCACATGTGAGGCACGATTCGGGGATTCCCTGCGCCTGGATCCCTGGCTACGTGGCTGCTGGGCAACCCAGCCTGCCTCTGCTCAAGGATCACCAGGACAAACCAGGTGTGAGCAGAGGATTCATTCCTGCTCCATTTGTTCATCTTTCCCTCCTGCCCTTCTTCTTAGCTTGAGACTTGAGAGATGGGGGGTAAAAAGCTTCAGCTGTGGCAAAAAATCATCTCTCTGATTCTACAGAACACACATTTGCTGTCCTGTTTACAGTTTGTTGTTCTCTCAAATATTTATCGCATAAGTGCATTTCTCTTTTTTGCCAACTACTGGGCTGGAATCTTGAATACCACACTTATGGCAAGATACTCTTTCCCTGTACACAGTGCAGAGTTCCAGGACCCAATTTTAGTAGCACAAAACTGATCCTGCACAGAGAAGACATTAATTTTATCAATTATCTAATGTTGCTTTATGAAAAGTAGATTTTTTTCAATGTGGTTTTGTCAGGTTTTTCTTAGTGGGTCGCTTATTTTTTTAAGCAAATTGCAGAAGACTTTAAAACCTTTCCATAGTAAGAACGGCTGCTTTCATGTTTCTTACTCAGAACTTGTGTCAAAACGCTGCTGTTAGTATATCATTGCTGACAGGAAGATGCTGGCAAACGGGAGAAAAATTCTGACTAATGTCACTGCCAAGCAACCGCACGAGTAAAACCAATCAATGCACAAGTTGAGGACTGAGCAGTGAACAGCCCCGCTCAAAAGGTTCCAGAAGGTTGAGCGGATGAACAAGAGCCAACGGTGCCACAGTACTGTGAAAAAGGCGAGTGTCACGCTGGGGTGTATAAAGAGGAGTGATACACAAAGTAATCCTTCTACTCTGCTTGGCGCTGGCCAGGTCTCAGCTGGAGCTCTCTGTCCAGTTTTGGGCACTGCACGTCAAGAAAGATGTGGACCAACTGGAGAGAGTCCAGAAGAAAGCAGCAAGAATGAGCAGAGGTCTAGCAAACATGACCTATGAGGAAAGATTGAAAGAATTGGGTTTGTTTAGTCTAAAGAAGAGAAGTCTGGGCCTTCAAGTATGTAACAGTCTTCAAATACATAAAAGGTCGCAGGACAGAAAGGAGCAGATTGCTCTGTTTCCAATGTTAAAAGACATGATGGCACTGGAACTGCAGCAAGGAGGTAGTGGAGCTTCTCTAACAGTACGTTTGAATGATACAAAAACAGTTGATCTTACCTGCTAGGAGGTGGGGGGTGGACTAGATGACCTCTCAAGATTCCTTTTGGACCTTTTTTTAAACTATTTATATGATGTAATAATAATTATAAATATCTTATTCTTTTTTTTGCCATACTTCTGACCTTCCAGTTTTTCTCTGGCTACTCCTGTTCATTTCAGAAAGAGTATCCCCTTTTGTGGGTTTGTACTGTTTGGCTTTTTTTTTAAATGCATGAATGTTCCAGCAATGGAAGATCAGACTCATCTAACATGCCACACTGATGCCTCTTCTAGGCTTGCAATCATTCTTCAAACTCTCATTAATAATTGAATTTGCCCTCAAACACGTATATTTCTAGTGAGGTAAGTGTTGCTGATGGCTTTTTTGCAGAAGCTGTGATGCTAACTTATGTGATGAGCTGGCCCACACGTCCCAGCAGGCAGGTTGGTGAGGAACGACAGCCCTCCAGTTCTCATGTGTTCAGTGTTTGCCATAGAGCAAGGTGTTGGGGAAGAAGAGGGAGGATCATGTCTTTAAGGCCTGCAAACATCAGATCTGCAGGTAACAAGAGAATTTCATAGAGAAGCTGACTTGCTACTCGCCTCTCAACCCGCCTTCACGAAGAAGATCTCTGCTGCTTCTACTTTCAGTCTCAAAGTTGGCCAGTCTAGGGAGCTGAGTACCTCTTTCAGGAAGAGAATGAAAAGAAAGCCAAAAGCAGACAGGCTGCCGTGGAGGGCTTAGCACAAGGAGTCCAGATGCCACTGACATCTTTGGATACCTGTAGAGAGGACCCAAATCACTTCTACAGGATGATATTTTGAACAGTATTTTGGGAGTGTTCCATGTGGGCAGGGACTGTTTACAGGTAGAGCTTGGAAGAAAGTCCCTCTGTCCCTCCTTCCTGCCATAATAATGCTGGTGAAGACAGGGGCAAACAGCTGCTCAGTATCATCCATCTGGGCAGGTGATGGTCCAAGGGTGATTCATTAACTGTTTTCATTCTACAACTCCTTATTCACAATAGGAAAAAAAAAAATAAAGGAAGTCTGCTGAAAGAGTGTGCTAGGAACAGATAATGTGTATCAGGAAATAATTAATAGGATGAAAGAAATGCAAGAGCCAGTCAATAGTCTTATACTATGTCTCGATGACACAGCACGTATGGTCCTATTTTTAGCATAAAAATAATGTTTCTTCTTCAAAGGCTCTGAAAGAATTCTTTAAAATCTGTGATGGTTTCAGCTAAAATAGGAAGATGGCTATTTCTTACCTTATATGCTTGTCTAACACCCCCATTATCAGCAATGTTTTCTCCTAGTGTGTTGATTCCGCTCAGCTGTAAAATAAAAGTACAGTTTTCTGAAGAGTTTAGTCAGAACCTGTAATGTCAAACGTTGTGTTTTTCACTTTCTAAAAGGTGAGAATTCCCTTAATCTTCTGCTAAAACTTCAGGTTTTATGTTAATGTCTCTGAAGTCTTTGCCTCCCTTGTCTCAAAATCTGTTACTATTGTTTTCCCTAATCCTCTTGCTCCCCTTAGCCAGCCTTCCAAGCTCCCATGGCTCTTCTAGCCAGATCTTCTGATGCTTAGTCATTGTTCATTCATTCTTCCTCTTTTCCCTGTGTCTTTAACCCTCGGCTTCTTACTACAGTTGCAGTGAGAGGAAGTGGGAAGAATCTGTCTGTACAGTCTACACAACAAGTTAAAATCCATAGTCAAAGAGCTAAAATTCAGTCCACAGACATCAGTAAATCTTCTGCCTCAGGTCGCTTTTTGGTATCAAGACACCCAGAAGATGCCTATTTAGCTGGTATAGTGTTTGTAAGTCAGGGAAGTATCACTGAAGATCATGAAGCATTGGTAGCGGAGGATCTGTAATTTTATTTTTTTAAAATGGTATTTTCAACCTTTAGCCCAAGATACTGGACTATGATATTCAAAGCTGCAAAACCTAGAATCAACATTAGATTGAATTCAGTGTGTGGAAAAAATGGCATAAAAATATGTTGAAATATTCTTTCCCATTTTTAATGGCCTCTCTGTGAGTCCCAACAGTTTAACACACAGGTTAGGAAAGCCCCAGGGCTGGAAGCTTTATCTTTTCCTTGTTCTGTGTGACAGAATATACTGTCAGCCTCTAAAAACCAGACAATAGTAGTCAGAGAAACAGCTTCTTCTAAGTGTCTTCTCGTTTGCCACTTAACAGTAGGAGGTCCCATCCAAGAAGAATTCTGTTCTTTACAGAAAACCAGGTGCTGGCATAGGAAAAGGACTGGTCTCCAGTTCACTGTGAGTAGTGGTAATACCATGGTCACCCATTTCCATGAGTTAATGGAATATTGATCTTGTTGGGACACCAACTAGAGCTGGCACTGCTGACTTCTTGTCAGGGATGTCAGGCCTTCCAGACATGGACACTCATAATTGTGCAGAACGCTCTAAGTGCAGTCACCTCTCCTAAATCTGTGTAGCACCTTCTCCTCTCCTACTCTACCCTGACTCTTCTCAGACCTGTCAGCTCTGCTGTCCAGACACTTGTCTGGGGGAAAGAGCAAGAAACTTCTGAGTGCAGGAAAAGGGCATTCAGGACTTGGTTTGATGGGAATATATATTATTTGCCCATCAAGCTTTGGAGAAATTAGGTTCATATTTTCAAATTTTTTTATGTTCCTTTGTGGAATTAAAAAAAAAAGCATTTTAAGTCCCCAAAAGGCTTCTAGGGCAAAGGCTTCTAGGACTGCCACGCAGAACATCAATCTTGCCTCTTCCAGAACAGGCAGTTTATGTGTGGAGTTTTTACCAGTGTCTTAAAGAATCTTTTTTCTAGGTGTAGGGGTGGCAGCGCTGGCCACGCGCCCAGAGGGCATTCACGTAAATAAGGGCTTGCATGTTTAGGACATAAGATTTTGTGCTTCCTCCTTTAAAGTAACATTGGTAGCTATGAATATGACATACGTGCTGTCCACCTGCTAGGTCCCATGAGAAGTTTCCATACTGGTACACCATACACTGGGATAGATCCTTAAAATTCCGGGCTGATTCTTCAGTCCACCAGTCTACAAGGTCCCCATTCTCATTAAAATTTCTGCCTGTAACGATATGTTAACAGAATTATATGACCAGGAAAAGTGGGTTTTGATGCAGTACGAAGGGTAGCAAGTGAGTATAGTCACTCATGCACAAAAAATTGCTGTAATGAGGCAGTCAGATGATGTGCTATTTTTTTCTCTTATTTTTTTCTCTAAGAGGGCTATATTTCAGTGGAGGACAAAACCAAACAAATTCAGACTGAATCCAGAGATAGGATTAAGGCTCTCTTAGGAAGCCTGGTGTGGTTCTGACCTGTGATTGATCATAGCATGGGTCTAGAAATGAATGCTGTAGCTGGTCAGCAGGGCTGATGGCCAGGCCTTTGAGTTCACACCCACGCCAGCCTAGTGACACAGCCTCGTCACAACTATCTGTAGCTTATGATGGTCTTTGATGTAGCCTTTGGGAAAAAGCAAGTGACCAGCAACTATATTAAAAGCCCTTGTGTGCCACAGGCCCACACCCTGGGCTGTGGCTGCATCCTCGCAGCTCTAGGGCTGGCTGTAGGATTCTTTGGGAATCATCATGGGGAACAATACTGTAAAGCCTCAGAAATCCAGACTGGGTCTTGTATACGGGCATTTCATCTTATCTGCTCTCTGGAATGACTGAGCATTTTAAGTTTTGTAACTAGAAACTCGGTGCCTTACCATTGTCATCAAATCCGTGTGTGATTTCATGACCGATGACCATGCCTATGCCACCGTAATTCAGAGATTTGGGCTGGGATGCACTGAAGAAAGGGGGCTGCAAAATGCCGGCAGGGAAGACTGAAAAAAACCCAACCCACAAAACAGTCAAGGCCTTGCTTCAATATTCTGTGTGCAAGTGGGAACAGACCATTTTTAAGGGCTTCAACCAGAGTCGTGCTGCTCCCTCACATTTACCAGCAACAGTAAGTGAACTGACAGTAGGACGGTACGAGCAGATCAGCAGGACCACTCCCCTTCTTCAGCCACTTGCAAATTCATCATCAGCTTTCCCTTTCTTCGTTACTATTTTACTTTGAAAAAAAGCAGTATACTTTTCCAATTTATAGCACTTGGCATTCCCAGACCCCTGTATCATTACAACTAAACCTCACAACATCATGGAAAGTGGGAGGCTGTTCCCCTACAAGAATAAATTACTTGGTCGTTGCCCCCACCACAAATCAATCTCAGAGAAAGGAATTTATTCTTCCACTGGAAATATCAGTAGCTCCCACTAGAATCAATAAAAATAGGCTAAGCTGGCCATGAAAGAACTGGAACAACAGGGTTCTTTTCACCCACTTCTGTGCTCATTTTTCTAGGCTTTTAGGAAACAAATTGGTAAAAAAAATTGTGATCTTTTTCTAAATGAAAAATGAAGAAGAATTCAGTAAAATGTTCAGTTACACATCGTATCTCCTGCAGGCCTCTTCCCCGTTCTTCAGCCTGCTGCAGCATAGCACGCATTGATTCTCACTGTGAGTAAGGTGTGTGTAACTCTACAAAACTTGGAACAAAAATGCCAGATGACAGTTTTCGCACAACTAAAGAAAGAAATCAGAGCCTTCTGCCATTTCAGCATAATCCCACTGCAGTTCCAGCAGCTTCTTTCAAGAGGAGGAAGAACCATGGGAAACTGAAAAAATCATGAAGAGGTTAGAAGCCCCCTGCTTTCGCTGCCCTGTGTGAACTGCTGCCTCCTGTCGCAGCAGCTGTCCTACACTGAGACTTGACACGGAATGTTGGACCTAACTAGCAGCAGCTCGGGCTGAGTGCCTTCCTTACCAGCAGTGCTGCTGATGGAACAGTGAAGACCAGACCAGATTAAAATGTCATAATAAGAGCTCTAAATTTCCTACTTATCATGCACAGAACTCCTCTTTAAAGGGATTTTTTTTTTTTAAACCATAATACTGAACTAATTCGGACATCACTCTAAAGATCAGACTGCTTTAATTATCCTGTGGCATGCCATAGCTGAAGGGTGAGGTAAGAATTTATGCTGATATTAACTGCCCGTTATTTCTTCCATTATAAACCTGACGCTGTTCCTTTAAAAGTGCATTCCCAGAATCAAGACTGGTAATCAGGGAAGGGTTTTTAATTCTTTAGAGACTTGTTATCAGGAGTTATAGGTGGACCATAGTACCTCACTGATAGCTTAGAAAGGACACTGCCATTGACGAAATGTGGGTAATAGCAATATTTGCAGAACAGGTACGTCAGAAATACTGTGAGGCATAATTAATGTCAAATGTTTTGTGAGTCTTGACAGCGCTGTGACAAGAGCTGGTACGGTTCATGAGAGGAGAAACCTCAGTGCTTCCATGTGGTTCTCATCTTTAGCTAGAATGGATTTTTAAAAAAAAAAATTCTTCCAAAGCATTTTAATGCTTTCTTTTCTATTTTAAGTTATTTTTAACCGTGGATGGATTTTTGGTAGGCTGGCATTAGAAATGTTTATACTTAAAAGCATTATGAAAACTATTTAATTGTACTGAAGTTTTCTCATAACATTTAAAATTTAATTTTTCTTTTCTTGGTTTAATCTATCAGTCTCTGTTTTCATTTTTCCTACACAAAAGGAGTAGAATTAAATGACACATCAGGCAGTGAACTTGAAGTCATGTGGCAGACTTTAAACCTTAAGAACAGCAATTAAGGATGCCTCAAAATTCCTTAAACTTTTCTTAAGCCACATGTAATAGAATGTATGTTAGGACTTTGCATTGAAACTAGTGAACAGTTAGAGACCTGCCATTTAAATGGGACTGACTATGTAAAGTCCTACTAGTACGGAGCTCTTACGTGCTGTGGTTCATACCAGATTTTGAAGTGCTACAGCTAAGATAGCTGGTGAGAGATTTTCTGAGTAAACTCTGGCTTTTGAGAAATGCTGGTTTCCGTGAGCCCCAAGTGTTTTGTTCCAGTTGTCATGACTATTTTTACATAGGGAAGGTGGTGCCAGAGCCATGTAATATTTCTGTGTGCTGGGGACTTGGAGCAGCTCTGGAACAGTGACCACACGCTCCAGAAGCAGTGACCAGGAGGTCCTGGTCCCATGCGGTATGGGACAAGTTTGCTTAGCTCAGCTTTTGTGAAGCTGATCGCTGGAGTCTGTCTTCTCAGCACTGCATCTTACAGCTGTGTACGGGAAAGTGCTGGAAATAAAATTCGGCTATTGAATCTGTATCCAGTTAGTAAGTTGGGAAACCTTACCTATCTGATTCCTGCTGGCTGAATAGAAAGCATTGACCACAGCAGCTCCGCTTATCCACCTAGTAACAACAAAGAATAAATGTTAGAATTGCAGTTCTTAATGGCATCTTGCAGATGAACTTAATTAAAAAGCTGCTCTCCAGGAGTCCACTTAATCCACTCCAGGAGCTCAGGGACCAGACTAGACCTACTCCAGCATATTTAACCTTCTCCACCATCTCCCAGTTTCTTTGCCCTACTTGCTAATGTAGGTCCAGCCTTTGAGAAATGAGCAATGCCCTCTTGCCTGCCCTCTTCATGGAGGAAAAAGTGCAGAAGGAAGGTCATTAAATCATCTGTGTACCTCCATCCTGTGGAAGGTGGACAAAAGACTATACACAGTATTTTAAAATACTTACTCCTCTTTGTCCACCTTTTCTCTAAGCTTTTTCAACCTTTTCTTCTGGGTAAATACTAAATTTTGAATAATGTTTTCGAAGTATTCTTCTTCTTTGTAGTTCAACTAAAAAGAAAGAAGGAAAAGTACTTAGTGGTGGGTGGCA
The DNA here is from genome assembly GCA_013400335.1 of Eurystomus gularis. NCBI lineage: Eukaryota > Metazoa > Chordata > Aves > Coraciiformes > Coraciidae > Eurystomus > Eurystomus gularis. Next base: position 640,725 of record VZZY01005983.1, read on the forward strand.
TTATTGCTTTGCAGTAAAAGACACATGGATCTGGAAAACCTAGTGTTGTGCATGAGAAACCAAGCAATGCATTTTCAGGAGTATTGTTTTATTTACAGTTAGAACGTGGTTTGCAGTGCTCTGCTACATCACAGAGTTGATATTGTAGCTGGATATATGTTAGTGGCTGTGTAATTTTTTTTCCACGGATCTTCATCCCCTGTTTATGTTCATATTTTTTAAGTGGAGTTCAGCATTTGCTGGTTTTGACCCTAGCCTCTGGGGGTTGCCTGTTCAAACCAGTAGCTGCCAGCTTGGTAAGCTGCAATTCCACCTTAGAAAGAACATGTGAACAAGGCTCAAATAGCGTTTTAAACAGCACACGTTGGTTGTATGTCTGTATTTTCAAAATTTAAATTTTCACATGTTCTGCTGGAACACACACATATACTAAATACATTAGTGGAGTTACCGTTACAAATGAGCCTACAATGTAGATACTGAGGTCAGTATTTTGCAGTGAAAAAGCTCAGATGCTGTTTCAATTATACAGGTTGTCCAATGTCATACTTCAGGGACTAATTCCAATCCGTGGATAGATCAGCAGAGGTACTACATTATGGGGACTTGCACCAACTTCAACCAGGGTTACATCAATTGTGGCAGATTTAGAAATAACTGGACTGAACACCATTGGCTCCGTGTTCTATTCTAGCATAATTCCTCTAGAATTGATATATTCCCTTGAAATCCCATCAAATACCAACACCGGCTGTACTGGTCAGCTGTACTACACTGGCTTTTAATGCATCCCCATTTACACCTGCACAGCTGGGCACAGGTGGAATTACTCTGTGCTAGTGCCGATGCTTCACCTTGGCTATGAAGGCAAATTCACCATTTTTTCCTCTTAAGACCCTTTTCTAACTAGACCAGCTCGTGCGGACACTCACCTCCTGGTACTCGCTGTTCAGCTTGTTGTCGTCAGTCACGATCTCGTCTGGATAACCAATCCTCTCCCTGATGGCTGTGGCCTAGGGAAGAGATCAGATTTTTAAATCAATCCTAATTTAGATAATAAATGCAATATGCGAGCAACTGCAGAAACCCCAGGATGTTCATTATATATATAGTTTTTGTTTACATTTTTTTATTTTTGTAAAGCTTGTGATTAATGATAACAATGGAAAATTCTAGGAAGTATGTTCTGTTCCTTCCTTGGTAAGTAAATCACAGAAACGTGCAGAAACAGCCAGACACTTCAGCTATGCTTTGGAGTTGAAAGGCTGCTTTAAACAAATAGTAGAAAACCTGAAATATCTGACATATTTTACCGTATCTAAAATAGAAATAAGATTAATAACTGGATGTTTTTTAACTTCAGTACATCATAGGAAACCACATTTACAAATTTCCAGAGCTGTGGCGTTGGGCTGTTTGGTTCTGTATCCATATTTCTTGACTAGCTCCCACATCTGCAGCGGAGTGAAATAGTTTATTTTAAAAAGTTCCCAGATTTTGACAATTTGAAGTCCCGATCAAAATTTTTTAACCCAAACCTTACTCAGTTTCTTTTGATAGCCAAACACTTGATTTGTATCTGGAAAACAACTGAAATACAGATTTTTATAGGAATACACAACATGACCAGTATTGAAGATTTAACTTACTTTTTGTTCCGCTTTCTTTTTGGTCTCTGCATCCATCCAGGTTAGTTCATCTAAGGTTTTTATAAAAACATCGCGTATATCCGCTATCATTTCCTCAACCTTGGAAAAAACACCTGAATGTTACAAATCCACATCGAATGATCCAGTTCTTTCCACAGTCCTGGTTTGTTTATTAGACTGGCTTTTCCTGCGCTAGCTGGCTGAGTGCACGCTGTTGACGGGCACCGCTCAAAGCGTGGTGCTCAAGTTCAGCAGCACATTTAGCCTGTCCTGTGGGAGGAAAGGGAATGGGCACGAGCTCACGAGGCCGTGCAGTTTAGTCACTGAGGAAATCTGTCAGATGTCCCTCTGTTGGATGCTGTGCATCTGATCAAATTGTCGTGTGTGTGTCAACCACAAAAAATGGTGTATCTGAAGCCTGGACTACAGAGTCAACTAAGGCTTAACTTCAGGTTAAGTGATCCACTACACAGACAAGGTTAATGAGAAGCGTGAGCAAAGCTGTGTGCAGAACTGTGGTGATTTAGTGGCGTGTAGGCAGCACACAGGCTAAGTCTGCTAAAAGCCTTACCACGTGTTTACTGTCTCCAGCAAATGCCTCCTCTACATATAATCGTCCCACCGCGTTCTCCATGTTGCCGTTGACGTAGTTTGCACAGCGACGCCAAACAGCAGTTTCCGATGTTGTGCCGTAAAGCGCCTGTGAGACACAAACATCGGGTACGTCAGGGGGGTCCGGCCCGCGGGAGGTGAAGGACGGTGGTGACGGGCTGGCAGGCGTGTCAGGGGAGCTGTCAGCCTTAACTACGTGCATGCAGTGCCCATCTGTGTGCGTGGCAGTTTGGTGGACACAGGCTGAGCAAATCCAGGGATCATTAGCAATATTCTTTATCCCTTCAAAACATGAAAGGTGGAGGGAAGAAAACTGAGAGCTACGAATGGGAGAGGTTAAAGAGGAATACCCTGACACAAAGCTTTCACCGTTAGCTGTGTTGCTGTTCCAGCTCTAGAGGGCCGTTGTGATTATGCAGCAAATTAATCTCCTTAAAAAGCTGCATGTGTGTGTTCAAGTATTTCTTATGTCACTAACAGGTATAACAAAACAACCTTCACCTTTTTTAATGGAGCTGAGCACGCTTACAATGTAGGAAGCTCTACTGGGGAGATACAAAGGACTTCTTCCATCTCCAATCTGTTTGTGAGATTGCTCAGCATTTCCTTAAAAGCATTAAAATATCTGCAGGATCAAGTGACTGAAAACCAAGATTGGGCCTATAATGTTTGACTTAGAATGTCTTACTTTAGATGCTGAAGAGTTTGTAAGAAATCAATCAGAACTGTTGAGTAATCATTTGCAAATAGATGAGACTGTTCTGTTACCAAAATGGGGGTTAATTTAGATTCAAACGTGGAGACCCAGTACCAGAATAGTGCTTTTCCAGTCCACTCCAGCTGCCAAGCATATATCATATCAACGATGTGTACAGCAGCCTCAGCAAACACATCTAGCTTTTGTGCACAAAATTCAAAGAATATTAAATTTTTGTATACTAAAAGTACATCAAGAAATTACCCTTTATGGTTCACAAAAGTCATCTTGACAACTATAAAGAGAGATTAATTACTGTACCTTACGAAAAGCGTTCCTTGTGTCCTTGTAGTTACGGCTTAGGCTGTTGACAAGATCCATGACGAATCGCCAGATCATGTAATTCTGAAGGTCTCTGTTTAGCAAAACAACAATAATAGGCTGGTAATGTCTTCGGGCTTTTTAAGTTCATTGGAAATCAAATGCAAATCACAAAACTACCTAACATACCTACCTGGGAGTGTATTTATTCAGAATAGACTTGAGCTTGACGAGGTATTCTGGATCATAAACGATGACGTGTTCGGTGTTCTCGACGTTAATTTGCACAGTTGACATTATAGCATTTATGAATTTTGACCAGTTGAATACCTGGAAAATATGCGTTATTATATGGTTAAAGCATAAAGAAATGGTGTGTAGCAGTTTTTTCCAGTTTGAATATGTTTGTGTAACACAAATGCTCTGCCTTTAGTTTTCCTGATCGCTGCGCTACTTGTAAATGGAGTCATGTCTGAGATCCTTTCCATCCTCGGTGCTCTAAAAGCCTGTTAAAATAGGGTGGTATTTAGCAGGAAGCATTGAGACATCTTTTTGATTTCAGACGAACACAACTAGACGTTGCGACTCCTTCCTTTTAGTCCAGAAAAGCAGAAATGGTACATTAAGTAAAATTTTCAGTTGCCTATTTGCTCTACTGGGTCGGAACTGTGAAATCCAAGCCTGGCTATCAGCCCAGTTTTCAGTGCAGTGTCTGTGGGGCAGTGACACTCATGGGACACTTGACAATCTGTTCTGAAGCACAGGGTAAGGACTTGTTCTGAAGTCCACAAAAGGATTTCTTTCAATAGGCTTTAGAACAGACGCTCTAAATCCACTGTCTGTAACAAATTTTTTTGTGTGCGCCGCACTGGGTACCGGAGAAGCAACTGGTTTGATGGTAGGTCAGCCTGCAGCATCTGCGACAGATCTCAAAGCTTGGAGGTCTTGTTGGTTCTAGGCCTCTCTGGTCCTGAACCCCCATCTTCTTTATCCAGTGTTCACCTTTGCGAGAAGGTGAATTTTCATGGGAAATTATTAAGTTTTCATTCTGTAGCGTCCATCTCGTCTGAACAGAGCGTCACTTCAGTGCGTGGGCACTCTCAGCTGGGGACTCTTACTTGTCATGTGGTGTTACATTTAAGAAAAGCAAATAATCTTTGTACTTTCATAAATTTTTCTTTTGTTAGTTTTTAGAGTTTTTGTTATGCTGACGACTTTGAAAAGTATTGGAGGTTTTTCCCAGTCTGTATCTTTTGAAAGCTTTGCTGGCAGAGGTAACGTCTTTCATCAGACACACTAATGTAGCTGCGGAAAGCAGGTGATCTGTCAGGAATAGAATCACTCTGGGTTTGAGAGAGAAGCTGCAAACTTCAAGCTAATCTTAGGAATAATTGCTGTTCTATCCTTAGACCATTACAACAAGGCTACCAACTCCCGTCATGTGTCTTTTGAGCATTTTTTGATAAATTTAGAGCAGATTATTATTGCTGATCTGCAGCACTCCCCAGGAACTAAAAATAAGCAGGGCAATACCGTTCTGTGACAAGAGAAGTTAGTTTCTGACATTATGACTGTAATGGTAATGGTTCAGCTGAGACCTGTGGGAGAAGGTAAATTATGAAACTAATTAAGCTAGGCAGAAGAGAACTGTCATAGCATTTAAAGTTGAAGAGTTTAAAGTCAATAACAATAGCAGTGATTATGAAACTGTGGTAGGAGTACTAGCACTTCACAGGACCTCAGTGGCCTCCAAAGACTCGGTAACACGCTCCCAGCAGCCAGCCCACGGCGCTTTCCGTGCGACGCGTTAGCTAACGCGCTCGCCTCTGTGCAAGGCACTGAGGCAGAAGTCATTTGTGATAAAACATCTCCATGTCTGGTAAGACACGATGTTACTGAGGAGGCACACCTACGTTATCAAGTCCTTGGCTAGTCTTTAGCCAGACTTTGTGGCTCCATGAATTAAAGGTTACGCTGCACAAACGGCACATGGCTCAGGGTTAGAGCAAAGGCAGAGCTGAAACATCCTGGGGGAGAATGGGGAGAAATTCCCTGATTCATAGTCATGACTTCTGGGCTCCTTTCTGCTCGCTTTGGGAGTAAAAACATTCCCATCTTACCGAGGGAGGGACTTTTTGTTCTGAATCTGTGGCTCTGGATAAACAGAGAGGGCCTCAACAGTCACACTACAACATACTTGAATCAGTTGGTGGCTACAGTCTTCACTTTTGTCCTGGGCCCTCTGGAGCTGCTCTGGGAGTTACAGGAAGGGAATTTATCTGTGCCCTGCAAAGGATACTCTGCTGATTTGCAGCAAGGGTTATGAATGTACAAGTTTTATAAGATTTACCATCCTGAATCCATGAGGGTAAGCCAAGCTCATGGTACTTTTTTTCCTTTGTCAACTCTTTATGTTGAAGCAGAGGGCAAGATGTGCCTTCAAGTTAGGAGAAACAGTGGGAGTGGGTACAGAAGCACAGTCTTTTACATACACCGGGTGCTTAGGTCAGACAGTGTGCCCGCCAGGTATCCTGTCCAATCTCAGCTATGTCTCAGCTCAAGAAAGAAATGTCTTTAAAAGAAGAAAAGTCAGGCTTCATTTTTTAATCTCATCAGTCATGAAGTAGAGGTTAAAATACCAGTTACTGATCGCTCACCGTATGATTGATTTCCAAAGAGAAGTTGTTCTGGAGTTGTGCCAAGGTCATTTTGTTGTAGAGCAGAAGTGGATCATTTCTGTCTTCAGATTTTGTTGTTGCCTGTCAAAGTTAATCATGACAAAGTTACTAAGTACATTGAGTCAGTCCATGGGAATTTGGTAAGTGGAAGTAAAAAGAAAGGAAACGAGTATTTCTGGCTTAATACATTGCTATAAATTTGCTTTAACTGTGAAGTACTTTACATGTAAATATGGGCAGTATTTTATAGATAAAAAGCACAGAAAAGGACAGATTGAATGAACTAAGTTTCTAGCAGTAAAATAGCACTCAAAGCATGGAGCAGACCCCGTGACCAGCAGACACACTCCACACAAGAACCTGCTTGTGATGCTCAGGGGATGATGCAAGGTGCAGAATCCTGGCAGAAGGGAACAAAGGCGATGCATTTATTGAATACCGGGCGACCCGTGTGCAGTGGTAGGAATGCAGTGTGAGCATCCTGATCTGCATGTGCTACATGAGGCAAGTTAATCACTGGAGTCTCTGGACAGCAAATGTCAGCAGGGAGGTCTCTGGCATTAGGGTGCAGACAAGGCAGGCTGAGAAGAGACAAAACCAGCACCTAATGGTAACTGACTGCTCCCCTGGTCTCTGAATGCTCGCTTGGACATCTTTCTGGTTTTTTCCCTGGAACACTGGCGTGTCCCTTGCTCGGCTGCTCCTGCAGGTGTCTGAAGTGCATCCCTGTATCCTTCCACATCTCTGTTCTCATGCAGAAGTATCTTGTGACAGCATCAGCTCCCCTCATACTCCACCCCCTTTTAACTTGCACTTCTTTTGATGGCAGAGAGAGAAAATGCAAGTAAACTACAGGGAAAGAGTGATCTTGAGGTCCATGAGAGTAATTCATGGGAGAACCTACATCACCACTGCCTTGAGTTCTCTTAAATGACTCCCTCAGGAGCGAGAGTAGATTTTACCTGTTTATGCTGTTTTGAAAAAATTAGCCAAGCCATGTCTGATTTTATGTCTCTGTCCTTCTTAAACATTTCTTTTCCGCTTCCTCTTTCCTAATCCATTGTGCATTCAGTGCTTTTTTCCTGTTTTCTTCAGCAAACTCCCAAGAGCACAATGCCAGCTCACTTCCAGTAAGGTTCAGGCTGGTGCTGAGTTGTCGATGAAGGTGGTTAAACACCGCGGCAGTAGTAGCTGACCCACCACCAGCAGCACCTGCTGCAGAGGCATTTCAGTTGTGGTTTCCTTCAGAATTTCCCTTTAAATCTTTCTCCAGTGAGCTCCTTTTCTTGTAATAAATTTCCATCTCTAAGCCCAGGGGTATGTTTCACAGGAAAATGTGAAGAAAAGAAAATCAGATGGTTTTAGTTTATATAAATAGCGTGGGGGGGAGGACTTCCTCTCCCAAATGCGTGCCCTTACTATCCATGTAACTTGAAAAATTGCTGGAGTTAGAAAATTTGTATCTAGCTTGTTTTACAGTCATCCTCAGCTTCAGGTCCTTCTGAAATTAATAATCATAGGCTGTGGTTTTGCTCATGAATGCTTGAATTTCCATTTGTTTTCCTCCGTGCAAGTTCAAATCCCAGCTATTTCTCCACGGCACGCTTTAATGGAGAACAGTGTTTGATTAAAAATGCACTTGGAACAATCAGCATTGTGGGGTGGCTGGTGCAGGACAAACATTACTTTGTGTGGCACGGCAGGCCAGGGGCTGGCAATCTGCTGCTCCAAAAACAGCCCACGGGGAAAACAGGACAGAGGCAGAAGAGGCCTGGAAGCATCTCCCAAAACTCCCTTTCTAAAACTAAACAGAAACCAAGTCAGTCCCTCTCGTGCTCTTTCTTCTCTTGAAGGGCTTCTGTGAACAGATTAGGATAAAACATTTTGCTCTCTGGAAAACGGCTAACTCAAATATTTTCCCTTGCCGTTGGAAGGCATGTCTTCCTCATTATGTGCTCCTCTTAGGTGTTCCAGGCTCCATACATTTTTTGGTCCCACAAAAGAACATTAGCAAGTAACTTGACAGCACAGTTTACAGTTTGCTTTCTTAGGTATTAGGAAAAAAGATGTGGATGTATTGGAGCGTGTCCAGAGGAAAGCCACCAGAATGAGCAGGGGAGTGGAGCATCTCTCGTATGAAGACAGGCTGAGGGAGTTGGGGCTGTTCAGCCTGGAGAAGAGAAGGCTCTGCGGGAACCTTATACTGACCTTCCAGTACCTGAAGGGGCCTACAGGAAGGCAGGGGTTTGCCTACAGGTTCACAAGGGTTTGTAGTGATAGGACAAGGAGTAATGGTTTTAAGATGGGAAAAGACAGATTTAGGTTGGATATTAGAAAAAAGTTCTTTAACATGAGGGTCATAGAGCACTGGAACGGGCTGCCCAGAGAGGTGGTGGAGGCCCCATCCCTGGAGACATTCAAGATCAGGCTCAATGAGGCTCTGAGCAACCTGCCCTAGGTAGATGTCCCTGCTTGTGTAGGGAGGTTGGACTAGATGACCTCTAGAGGTCCCTTCCAGCCTGAAACATTGTATGATTCTAAGTCAGTTATTTAAAGGATACTTTAAAAATGTTTTTCTTACATTGGCAATCTCTTTCTCCAAGTCCATAACTCTTTTCATCTGTTCAGAAATCTCGCTCTCATTGAAAGAAATACTTCTTTCTTGTAGGATTAGTTTAGCTACAGCAATCATGAAATCAACGTAGGCAGAGCACGCCTGCAGGAAAAAATACAAATGTTTCAAAGAGAAAACTATTCAAAGTATAGCACACCTTGATTTTATCTTTAAGAGTTCACCTTCATTTTTATGAACTACAGTTCTTCATCCCTTTCTTAAATAGTTTATTAGTAATTTGTTCCCTAATACCGATAGATCACAAATAGAAATTAACTTTGAAAATTCCCTCATGGAAAATTGCAGCATAATTTGTAGCACTGCTCAAAGCTAAACAGTCTCAACTACTGCGCTGTTTTCATTATTTAAAATGAGACATTTGTACGTCCATATTTAAGCCATCACCCATGTTTTTTCTAGCTCGCTTTAATTACAACTTCCAAAAATACCGCTCCCAAAGAGCAATGTTCCCAGAAACCTAAAACCGAGAGAAAGGCTGATGGACTGTGTTGAATTAGCATTGTGGGGAAATTATTCCCAGAAGCAGTTAACCTTCTCTGTTGCTTCTTGGAACATTTAGAAATCATGTTGCTGCATCCAAGTTTAGTATAACTAGCTATACAATAGATTAGATAGTATAGATTAAATTGAACATGTCAGAATGCAAGAATTCATGAGGATAAGAATGGAAATATGGAAGTACTTTCTCTTAAAAGTTACACTGTCAAGTATGTACAGATCTCATTTTATGGATCTTAATATTATTCTAATTCCTCTTTGATAAGCCACACGCTTTTTTTAATATCAACAGAAATGCTGTTTTCAATATGCTTTTAAAATGCAAATAAAATACTAATATTAGATTAGCTACCTAATAATACATCTATTTTATGCAAAATAGCATAATCTCCTAAGCCAGTGATAAAACCTAGCATCAATAAGGTGTGCATGCCAGTAACTTTATTAACAGGAATATTTTGGGGTGTTCAGCCCCTAAGGCAGAAGGACGCAGCCCTTTAATCACTGCGACGTTCCTACAGCCATCCTGGTACCTGCTCCCTGGGCATCCCTCTCCGCCAGCCTGCCCTGCCTGCCAGCAGCGCTGGGCTCTACCGCCCGAGCAGCTCAGCAGAATACCCCAGCAGACAGCAGAAAGAGCAGCAGCTCACAGCATCCTGAGGGACCGACCTCGCTCGCAGTGTTACTTTTAATCAGGGTAGATTATTTTACTAGAGGGAAGAGCCCATGAAACCACTTACAGCTCCAAGTCACAAAAGAGCGCATTTACCAAGCCTGCAAATGCCATTTTAAAATATCCAAATACAATTTATAAAAATTGAGTGCAGACACTACACCAAGCCAGTAAGTCAGCAGAGATCTTCAGGTACCAATCAACGGACTTTACTTTTGGCCTAGAGTGATAAATTGCTGTTTTTTAAAAGGACTTCCTCCTCTACTTCCCAGCAGTGGAAGCGGTATAATACTTTCAGGTAGGTCAGAGATCAGAATGGGAGTTGTTCTTTAGGGCTGCAGTCGATGTAATAGAAGGAAGGGAGCAAACTGTGATACACGAGCCAGCTCCGAGAGGCCGTAACACGTGTGACAATAATGGAACTGGGCAGTTACGATGGTAATGATTGCCTTTACCAGCAGGTGATCTGTCATTAAGTGTAATCACTGCTCAACTGTTAGCATGTCAGCAAAATACCTGCAAACCCTACGTCTGCTATGCTTTCTCATTGTTTCTGCATTTAATTACACAGAAGAAAACTGGCTAATTAAAGGTTACTGTGGCAGCAGTTTCAGCTTCGTGACTTCAGCAAATCACTTCAGCTCTCCAGGACATAAAGCACACCCAAGATGAGCAAGGAAGGACAGATACCATGGCAGTGCTAACAGGTTAATGAGAACGCACATGAATAATAGCTAAACATGAATTAAAGACGACAGATGAGATTTTAGGTATCGGAAGCAATTTCTATGATATCACGTACTTGAGCTGTGTTTTTGTTCAGCAGTTTACTTAGGGGACTGTGACATGCTCAGATCTTTCATGTAGAAAAGTGTGTCTTTCGTTCTGAAATGTTCTTTTTTTCCTGTCTAAGCCTATCAGCGATAGGACTAGTCCACCTGAACTCCGCTGACACCAGCAGCAATTCCCAATAGATGCCAGTGAATTGTCGTTCAGAAATGGCAGCCTTTCTGTAGTTCCTCTTGTGACTTGCATAATCATACAGGAAAGCTACTACTTTTCTTCCACATATATGCTGTGATTACAAAAGGAATGAAGGAGGAGAGAGGGGGAGACAGGCTGGAATGTCCAGGGTGTAGTGATGCCAGAGGAATGTGTGGTCTTCTCAGCCAGTGCAGAGCCCATTGGTACATACTGGCAACTGGAGCCTAGACGAAAACTCCTTGGCTCCTAGTGCTGCCAGGAAGATCAAACAAGGTCACTAACATTTATGGCATAATATTGTAACACCTCATCTTCAGGACTCTTGTTACACTCCCTCTTACTCTTAGCTAACTTAGTTCTAAGTTAGTTCTTAGTTCAAGTCCTACTTCTTGCCCTCGATCTTATTTCTCTGTATCCTCTTCATTTCCCTTCCCGGTGTGGAAGGACTGTTCCCACTCTTTCCCTATGCCCGCTCTTGAGCATGTGTCTGTCTTGAAAATACAGGCTAAGACTTGTAAAATGTAGTCAGTGATCCGTCAGCTCCATCTTACCTCTTTGTACGCACCAGTGCATTCGTAGTAGTCACGAGAAGGCAGGCCAAGGCCAGGCTGATCAATCTGTAAATGCAAATCAACATGGCACAGTGCTTCAGGACACAACGCATCGCATCGTCCCAGCCCTTTCAGTTACAGGGCACTGATACTTCACTCCTGCCAAATTATCTTCTGGCCAAAGGGGAGTTCCCCTCTCATCCTGCTGCCCTCCTTTAGTTCTTTTCACTCTCCTTACGCTTCTTGTCTTGTCAATCTTTTTTGTTCCGTTGCCGAACAATGCACGCTACACATAACCAGTGTGAAAACAGCGCGTGTACAGAAGGCAAACCAGTCCCCAGACAAGCAAGGCAGTTATTGCCTCTTTGAAATTCATACATGCAAAGTAGTCAAGGACCAATCTACCCACTGACAAGAAAGATTAGACCTTTGCTCTTGTCACTGTTGCGTCTTAGGAGCAACTGGTGGAGATTCACCAGACGTAATCCTGCCTTCCTCTGGACTTGCCTTTTTCAGAGGTCATCTTACACTGACAGGCAGGGCACTCTCGACATACTCCTCATGCAAATGTCCTCAGCCACGTTCCTGTGTGTGCCAGCACGCTGCAGGTCCTGTCAGTACTGTGCCATCTCAACACCTTGTAAAAACACACCCCACACACCCCCCCCGGCTTTGTGGGCTTCTTGCCATTGGGACCATAGCCCAGGTGTTTAGTGACAGAGCTTTCTGCCTGAAGTCCATGGTGAGGTGAGAATAACAGCGTGTGAGTGCACAGAATAAAGATGTTAACCTTGAGATCTGACAGTGCACTAGGAAACTCATCATTTCAGTCTGAAAACTACATAGATTCACCAATCCATCTACAACTTCCTCTGGTAGAACTCAAATCTCTGATGTTTCTCCTGGTTAACATGTATGTCTATGCTTCTAGCTATTTTGCTGCACTTTTATGATCAACAAGGCAATGCCACCCAGAGAGACTTACATGAATGATATGTGCTGTGGAATTTTTATCATCTGTGCCAACAAAAAAATTAATAAGGACCTTTTTTCCATATCTGGAGTTCAGCTGTGCAATAGCTGTCTCAGCTGTCCAAGCAGCACCTAAGCAAATGAAAGGTATACTCAGCCTCTAGTTTGGGTAAGCAATTAAAAGTACAACGATTTAGACATTTTAACTGAAAAGGAAATAAACACAGGTTTTCTTACCATAGGAAGAATCCCAGTTAGTCATTGCGACAGGCCAGTCAGATACATCTGGCAATAAGCTGATTAAAGGCTTTCCGCCTCTGCTATCAATGGTAGCTTTGGAAAGGACAAAATAAGTTACTATAACATTTTAAACCACACAGATGTTTTATTATTTTAATGAGTTCAGAATAATGAAGCTGAGAAATAAGTTTTCACCATCACAATAGGAGTATGCTCAGATGTATGACTGGGCTTTCTGATTTAATTTAAAACCCTTTTCAGTCATGACTGCAAACAGCATGTGCAAATCCTTGCACCCATGACACTGAAGAACTACTGCATTTTCACTCTGCAGATAGCTTGAAAAACTAGTAGTTTTGAGAAGTATTAAAAGCCCGATGTAGGGAGCACTGCTCCTCCATCTAGCAGTAGGGTCTGGCTCAAATTCTTGAAATAAATGATTTCCCTGTCTGTCTGGAAGTCTGCTACGCCAGTTATTTTTCACCTCATCCTTGGAAATTTCTACAGAAGTAGTTAACTCACATTTAACTGAAAGGATTTGAGTTTAAATATCTGCAGCAAACTGGTAACTGAAGACGAATGTAATCTCACCTAAAATATCCAAGTAAACCAGGAGGTACAACACTAATTTTACTATTGCCATTCTCATTTGACTCTGTAGAATAGATCATTTTAGTTTTCACAAAGAATTTCTGAAAAATTATGCGGAGAAACCAGGAGGATATATAGAGGGATTCTTGGGATGATATTTATACATCCTATATGCAGTAAATCCAGAGGACACTTACTTTCATTTACACACGATCTGTACAGAGTCTTTGCCTTCTGCACTGCTGTTATATCATTACTGCTCGGTGTGTCGAGGACATCTGAAACACACGGACAGCAAGTATATCTTAGTCTGTGATCTTTACTGGAAAGATAGTGGACAACCATAGTGGACACCATCCTGAGGACCAGAGGGTGGACAATAAGTACTCTGCATCCATCTCCAATTCCAGGGAAGCTTTGCCTTTCCAAAGCTGAGGGTGGAAAGCTCTGGAGATTGTATGGCTTGCAATTAGATCAGCCTGTGTTAATATGTTAAGCATAAAGGAGTCAGGCAGATACTCTGTAGACCATCCCTAGTGAAATACAAATGCTCTTGACTTTTCAGGGACAGTATTTAGGTGACCAAGCTGTTGTGAAGAGAATTGCTGTCAGGGCCCTAAGTGTACCAGCAGGCTCTTAACTGCGCAGACCCACCCGTAACCATCTTTTCCCATCGTCCTAACCTGCAGCCGGGAGCTTAGCTCTTTGTGTTCAAGAGATGGGCTCCACTTGTGCAGCTCATGCCTGCTGGCTCAGGAGCAGCAGTCCAGGTCAGCCCCTTGCCCGTGGTCCTTGCCCATGCTCTTGTAGGTACACTGGACCTGGCTTTGTACCTTGTCTGATCTTGCCTGAGACCTGCTGCGTGACTATAGACTTGTCTGGTGATCGTGGGCTAAAGCTGGTCACTGTCACCAGACCTGCTCTGCTTTCTGGTTTGGTTCCTGTGGGACTGAGCCCCTTGTCTGTGAGGCCTCTGTCCCTGCCTGCCTCGAGCCACAGCCAGCCCCTGGCTCGCCTTCCCTTGTGGAGCTGCCCGTTCTTGCCACTACTTTACACTTACACTTACACTACTTTACAGTTACTACTTTACAATTACTCCTTTACGGTTGCATTGCTCCACAGAAACTGAAGCCAAAGGAACACTGTGGCATATCCATAAACTGCAAACCTGGCAAAACCAGATGAGATGCAAAGTGAAAAAAGGATATTCAGTCTGGAGAGAGTGGTTCTGAGAATCTTCATGAGTATAAAATGATTCCTTTGTTATTTTACTCTGAAAAAGGGGAATATGGACAATTTGATGCTATTACATTTTGTGGAAAAAGGACTATTTATAAGTATATGGTGTGACTAGTTAGAAAATTCCTTGCGTGCTCTTTGGGTTTAGCTGATGGAATACAGATAGGTGGGATAGAGGGCTGCCAGAGACCAAATTCCAGCATTTCAGCTGACTTGGACACAGGCAGACCTTCTTCTTCACCTAGCTTGGCTGCTATCATTAGTGCATGAGGGTAATGATATGGCTTTCAGTTGTTATAATATGCAGATGAGCTCACAGGGTCTAGATACCAGAAAGGTCAGGTCTGGTCAACTCCGCTCCAGTGTCAGACACAGCAGCGTAACTTCCACAGCGTTCTCCAAGGAGGTGGTTTGTGGTAGATTTGTCCCGAACCCAAGAAACTGAAATATCCAGTAGTGTTTTAAGCTTTGCTAGACAACCACATCTTACTAGGATAACGTGTAAGTCAAAGAAGAAACTTTATATAGTCCACAAACATAAACCCCACTGACCTTTTAAAACAACTTCTAGTTCGTCTCTTAAAATGTCAAAGTTACTATAACGGGAGCTGGTTTCTGGAATGACGTTCCTCTTAAGCCATCCTCCACAGGCATATTGGTAAAAATCTTTACAGGGCTCCGCTGTGGTGTCCATGTTCTCAAGGATTCGGGCTGCTGTAATACGAGACAAAATAAAGAATCTTTAGAGAAAATAAATGACTACACTTGTTTTCTCTGAAGAGGGAAGTCATAAATATATTTCCTTTAGTTTAGAATAGGCTCAAGCCTACTTGAACGTTCTAGGCCAAACAAAGTCCTAGTCAGTGAAGAACAAATTACTATTCCTCTGCTGCCCATAACTACTTTGCTGTTGCCTGTGTTTACTGATGGGTAAATAACTAATGCTCGTACTCCCTGTGAGTCTTTGCTCGGTTTTAAATAAAATGTGAGAACATTTCATTTACTGACTTACACTTCTTTGTATTGAAATGTGGTGAGAACAGAAATTAAAAGCATAACACCTATCAGAGGTTAAGTACCTGCAGAAATGTAATTGAAGTAATTAAGTTTGATATAGGTGGAGCTGAATCCAATGTGCTTCAGTAAAATCTTGATTGTTGTACCATTTAAGTTCTTGTCAGGAAAGTTTTCCTATTAATGCTTTCCTGAATCTACACGGACTGTTTAGACCTACTCCACATTTTATCCTAGAATGGATGCTGCCTCTTGCTATCCCTGCGGACCCTCCCAAAGTGGTTTGTCAAAGACTAACCACTCACCAAGTGATGGAGACATGGGATTCTCTGAGTGGGATCTCATTCCTTGCTGACAGTTTCCCAGCTGCTGCTCATAAACCTTCTGTGCTTTCTCCTCTTTGTACTCCTCTTCCACCCAGACTGCTTTCACCACTAGTATGCTAGCCCAGAGTCCCTCACAGAGAGGAGAGATGCTAGGGGTCAAGCGAGAGCTAGTGATACCTCTGAATATCCTTCCCATTTTTCAGACATTATTTTTAGTAAATGGTGAGGCTTGTGATTTCAAGTGGTCATTCCTCCCATGTGGGTGAATCAAATATTTATAGTTATTTCTCCAGTACTTTCAATATTTTCCGTGTCTGTTATGCTGGTGGAAAGGAGAGGTGGATAGACAGGCCATGGTATTTATGTTGACTTGTCTCCTCCCTCCAACTCATTTTTCTTGGGATCTTCAGTTGGCCTAAGACTGTTATATTTGAGGCCAACATCTGATAGTTTTACAATGTTCCGGTGCTTGGAAGATGGAAAACGATATGAAAACACACATTTTCAATTTTAGACTGCTCCAGTAGCATAAAAACCACTGCAGAAATAGGTACAGTGCCCAGGACCTGACTCTTCTGAAGTCAGTGGCAGGCTGACTTGAATTTGAAAGGATACAGGATCATGCCAACAGCCAGAGATGGTGATATTCCGTCATCTTTTACCGAGTTTGACACTTGCTTTTGGCCCATTCTTGAGAAAGCCAAGCATCCAGTCCTACTGTCCGGTCTCTTGGAGCAAGGGATTTCCCCTCTGCCTGTAAACTTGGACAAGAGGCTCTGGGCACATACAGAAATAGGGAAAAATATCCTTTTCAACTTAAGAAAAAGCTTCTTTCTTATAGTAAGAAGGTGGCTGAACACTGGAATGGGTTGCCAGGGAAGTTGTGAAGTCTCCATCTGGGAAATAATCAAAACCTGACAAGATCCTGAGCAACTTTTTCTCTCTGACCCTGCTTTAAGCAGGGCCATTGGACTGTGTGATCTCCAGAGGTCACTTCCAGTCTGTGATGGTGTGAGCTCTGGTACTGGTTCCTGTCTAGTTGGTGCTGTTGCATTTCGTGGAAGGGGAATGTTTTGAATGGTTCGCTTTATTCTCCCCTAGCTCCATCCGTTTGCTACCAAAGAGGAGGACTGCTAACTATTACCAACACCTCCTGTTTTAAGTGTACCCTTATGAATCTCTGCTAGGCTGGAGCACCATCTGAAGGGCAACACTGTCCCTCAGATTATCCCAGCATGTGCTAGTCCAGCAACAAAGACTTTAATAGCCAGGACTGGACATCACAGTTGGCTCGTTCAGAGCAGCGCGCCAGCCCTGCCAAAAAGTAACGGTAGGACAGACAAAGTGACACCAACAGAAGACAGCTCTTATCCACTGTCTTGTCACTTTTGCAAAAAAGACTAAACCAAACCAAACCCCAGGAGAAACCCACATCTTGCCTAAATCTGAGAAATCACTAACAGTCGATGGAATATCAAACCTCACTTTAACTGTGGAATCAGGCTGTTCTATCTGCAGTCAACATCTGTTTGATCTTCCTTGTCTAGCACTGCCACACAAAAATAGTCATCTGTCCTAGCGTTTCTGCTGTAAAGTCCAGGCTAGCCAATACGAGCTAACAGCAAAGGGCTGAGTCTGACACTTAGAGCATCATGCCAAACAGAAGAATACTCTCCTCAAGAGTGTAATTTGCACATCTGAACCCCAAGATAGCCATTCATTATGGGCTGATACCATGGATATAGTAAAACCAATGAAATGTGGGGGTTTTATCAACCAAGTCCAGAAGCATAATGACACATGAATTGCCCCTTCAAAGTGAGTGGGACCAGTTAGGCTGGACAGAATCCTAAACACGCTCTGAGTTATTTATAAGCTGATACTTGTGCCCAGAGAAGCTTTAAGGTAAGGTCAGGGCTGTACACACTGAGACATTTTTGCTCTGGAAGTAGTAAGTGTGAGAGTGATTAATATTTTGTTCTTTTAGTTCTAGTAGAGGTTAATTTACACGTATACAAATAGAGATGACACACGGTATACTTTTTGTTAGTCCTCAGCTTTGCTCTGGTGAGCCAGTGTTTGGGTTTGTTCCGATTCTCACCTGTTTACTCCATTTCCTAGCTGGCACTGAAGAATGCAGAGCCTTATCTCAATTACTTTTAATGATTAATTTTATCGTAGTACTCCTGATTGCCAGTTGTTGCTTTAATAGCTTACTAATAAAGTAATAGAAGCTGACAAAACAACCAGTGACCTGGGGAGGATACAGGAGACGTACAATATGCTTACCTAGGGGAAACTGGTCTGAGAGAGATCCAGATTCCCTGTTCTCATCAGGCTGTGCTGTCTGAGCTCAGGAATGTTAGCAGAGGGTTTGTCAGCTTATTCAAACCGTGCTCTGCTGTACGCATCACGCGGTACCTTCATGTGCTACACTGCAGTGGATTTCACAAACTTTGGTAATGTTTTCCTGCAGCTACTAATATTTTACTCTGTGGATAACCAATTGCATTTTCATTACAGTTTTTCTTCTGGTCATTTACTTGCAGGTCCTCTGTTAAATGTACTATAAGTTCCGTAGGTATCATCACTTTATTCCCTTTTAGTCGCTTGTACCTATTGGAACATTTTGAACTTCATTGCAAAAACCTGCCGCAGCATTGGTCAGTTCTGGCGTAAGGCATCACGGTTTCACTTCGTGTCTATTCCAAATTATATTTCTTGAAAGACCACAATGAATCTTCCAAAGTTTTAATACTCCTTGCTTTCTACCTGTCTCTAACTTTTCCTGTAGGTTATCCTACACGGGCTGGAAGAATCAGCCAAACTAAAGATGAACTGTTACAAAATCCTGATTCAAAGTAACATTAAACTTGTAGATTCATCCCAGTAAGACTATAATTAAAACAGCAATCATACCATTTAAGCGCTTTATATTGTATTTTTAAAATATTTATTTTTTTATTAGATGATAGAATTCTGACAAACTCTTTGAACTATTTTTGAAGCTCCTGGGGCACTGAAGGCCTGAGCAGATGCCAGCTAACCATTCAGAGCTCCTGATTGCCAGTGTTCCGCTTCTGGAGCCCAGAACTCACTTGCTCTAGTGACCACCTGATCAAACAAGTCTTCTAGGCAATACTGTCCTTACCAGCACTTGCCTCCCTTTTTCATTAGCTGAATTTCATTGCCTCCCTTTTTCATTACATTTCATTGAATGGCCATGTAAGTGTGGAGAAGGCCCAACACTTCCATAGCAGGTTCTACCCTGGAGTGTGTTATCCTATGGTGGGACACGGAAATCCTGGCTCAGTTGAGCAATGACCATTTTAAACTCAAACTGGTCGTTCCTGACTTTGCTCACAGCTATCCGCTCTATTTACATGTAGACAGACACAGCGTTTGGAGCTGACAGCTCAGTACACCCACACGGACCCTTCCTGCCTGCCACGGGGCAAGCTTGTGGTGCTGCAGCAGTCCAACGGACCATGGCGACCAACGTTCAGCCCCTCTTGAGACTGACTTGGCCACAAGTCAGTGTTCCAGTTCCATCGTTGCTTTTGCATCAGTTTAGATCTTACTTGACTCCTCATTTCTCCAAACCTTCTGCTGCTTTTCCTTTTGGAGTTCATTCATCATCACATAGTCTATCGGAGCTTCTTTTTAACAGATCTAGCTCAAAATGAGCATCTTTAGAAACGAAAAAAAATCAAGTAGATAACTAATGTCATCACTTTTCAAACCACAGCACGGGCTTTCATGGTGGCAGAAAAACACCTTGGAAGCTAACTACAAGACAGTGATGACCACCTGCAATAAATCCTGTAAGATGCTTAGACTGCGCTGGTGACAATGTGCAGTTATTGAGGCAGTGACTGCACTGGGGCTTCAGCAGCAGATGACTCCAGCAGCACCAGGGTGTGGGGGCAACCACCCTGGCTACTGTCTAAAATGAGATCTAAAATGAGCAATCCCATAGGAGCAAGGAAACCAACATAGTGACCTTTCTATGCTCTTTCTGGTGTGTCTGCAAGTCTAAGTGTGGCCTATGAATCCAAACCTTTTGGAAGCCCCCCATGGCTCCCAGGTACCTTCTTCAGAGACAGCTTCTGCTTGAATTGTGACCTGGAGGTGGGGCTGGGGAAAAGCCATCTTCTGATGGACTTAAAGCATTTTCTGAAGCTGAAGGCATTCGTTGAGTCTTAAACTAGCCAGACCCTGATGACTCTGTAAGATCTGACGATATCACAAGATTTTACATTTGTAGAAGAAATACACTCAGAAAATTAGTTGGATTGGCAGACGCCGCCCCTCAGTGTGCCACACTTGTCTGCAGTTACATGGGAGCATTATATGGTGGGAATTTTGTTTAAAAATAGATACATCTATTAATTAATTTTCATTCTTACCTGATTTTATGCAGTCTGATGTCTTGCAAATCCCATCTAAAAGAAGATACAATCATATTCTTAGTTCTTTACTGTACATCAGTACAATAAAACCTACTGTAAGTAGGATTTTCCTTGAGAGTCAGTTTAGCATGGCATTTAATTGCAGTGCACGGTAAGATGAAGATACCTCACCCTCTGTGAGTGAGTATTTATAGGATCAGGCTCTGAAAAATACCATCATCTTCATCCCTTTAGGGTCATTCAGTGCTAGTCACTCTCGTGGAATTTTGTAGTCATCAGAGGAAATTGTTCTATCAATCAATTAGAGAGGGGCAAAATATTATTTTCAGAATAAAGGGGAAATTTAGAGAAAAACAGCACATGGACTGAAGGCAGTTGCCAAGTCGGTTTGAATTTAGCAATACCCTGCGACAATAGAAGTATTTTGGAGGAATTCACTGAAAATTCTGAGACATCCACTCTGATGTCTTCTAAACAAAATACAAGGTTCAGAAACATAGAAACATTTCCTTTTGAGGCTTTAGAAAGAAAACATTTGTTATTTTTCATTTCAGAATGGCATTTTTCTGTTCCATAATTGAACTAGACTGTAACAACTTTAAACAAGCTACTGAGCACTTTAAAATGAAACAAAGCATTTCATTTCCAGCGTAAGGAACAGTCTAGTTTGGCCCCAAATGGAAATTCTGGCTTCTCTCTATCATTTTTTCCAAAGATTATCAGGATATTTACCCCTGAATGGAATTATTTTCAAATATTTTAGTACGGCTGCTGAATCACACCACCTCTCAGCGTGACTACATTCACTGCAACAGCCTGGAAAAGGCAAAAAATAGGATTTTCCTGTCTATAAGGGAATGTGGAGGAAGACTGTACTTTGGTTTTCTTCAGCAGAGTTGTATTTTGTAGAGTTTGTTGCTTACTGAAGCAGTAATTACAAACAGAAGTATTGCTAAGTCAGAACAAGCAGATGTTCTGTGTTTACCACACTTGGCGTGAACAAATGAATTTATAGAGTCCCTGTTGGAAAAAAGCTGTTTTGTGTCAGCGTCCAGCAATAGTAAGTGTGGATGCAGCTTTACAGCCCAGATAATGGTCTGTCTGGTGACATACATGTGACATACGGTTATGATGTCGCAGCTAGGAACCATCTAATCTTAGACACAGGCAAATAATTCTGAGCTGACCTCTTAATTTTATTTTCCTAATGTTTTACGTAGTGCAGCTACACAGACTGTTCTTTTAATATAGTGCCACTTCAATATTTATTTTTTACTATATACTAACAACTAGATGCTATTAAAACCTTTTTTTTTTTTCATAATTTCTTAAAATACTTCTACATGTGTATGTATTTGTGCGGAGGCAGCTGAAGCGCACTCACCGTCGTACGTTGCGTACAGAACGATCATTGTGATGGCGACAATCGCCAGCAGAACCACCACAACAGCGAGCCCTATTTCCAGGCTGCTCCATCGCAGTTTCTTCTTTGGTTTTGGAGTATTCATTTCAGTTATATCCATCTGGCTTTCTGACTTGCCCATAACCCAGCGTCTGCAAGGGAAAAGGGAGAATTCAGTGGAGGACCTGCACTGAGCCATAGCTCTTCAAAGCTGCACAGTAACAGAAGTGTTTCCGGGTGAGTTTTCAAATTATTTGTAGCACTACTAAAATGTCAGTCACAAAATTTAAAAATTCTCTCCTCTCACACACACAAGTACGTACCATGCTCTGCTTGTCATTTATGGAGAACAGAAGGGTGGTCTTTCACATGAGGAGGCCACCATAGAGAAAAGGGAGGCCAGTGAATCCAAAGCTGTTTCTGAGGTGCGCCCGTGTGGTTCCGTGATGGTGCAGGAGTTCACAAGCAAGCAAAAGCCAATTCTCCCTGCTTGAATAAAAATTAACTTAATCTGCCAGTTACTTATCTAATGTTAAAGGTCAAAATATGCCATTGTGCTTTGCTGTCATTTCTTAAAATATTATGTAAGCAGTTCTTGACTACAGCTTTACAGCTGTCTCTAGAAATAGAAAAAAAAAAAAGGCTCTGCTGGGAGCCTGTCAGATTCACAGTGAAGACAGCAAGTCTTCACAAAGTGCACCCAGGTCCTCTCTTTGGAGGTTAGAACACTGTAAATGAGGAGTAACTACAACGCGTACATGCAGAGCTGGTGGGAGTGCGAGCGGACTCGCACTCGCTGGTGGAATGTGCACGCAATGGTAGATGTCAAGGTTGTCTTTGTGTTGCTCTTTGGGGGTAACCTGGCCACCCCTTGCAGCACTGCAGTTCTGTTTTCTCTGCTCTCCATCTGCTCCCGCTGACGGAGGACCAGGCTTTCCTCTGACAGGGATTCACGTTCCTATACGTACCACCATGTATCTCGCAGCATTTCACAACGAAAACTCAACAGCTTCTACTCACGGCACTTCTGAGGATCTTTACACCCACGTACGGAGTACACACCCTTTCCATTCCGTGGGGAAGAATACCAGAGTTCCACTGGGATAAACAATGGAAACTACCTTGAGTAGGCCCCTCACAGAGGTGGTGCAGGTCAGGGTGTTCGCGTCCTCTTGCGTTCATCACGCCCTTTTTCCCCCACTCTCTGTAGGTCAGTGTAGCAGCAGGAAGGGAGCCCTTCATCCATTCCAGTCTAAGACTTGAACTTGACTGGTTTAATGTATTGCTGGCTTGTATTCCTCCTTTTCTCCTCAAGCTGCTGCAATCTTTTTGATAGCCAGTCTTTGATTCTTCTCTGGACCTTCTGCTTCTACCCAATTCCTGTTCCTTAGTTTCTAATAGCCTCTTCCTCTGATGTCCACCTCACCTAGAATAGCAGCTCCTCCACCGCAGACACATCTCACTAAAGTGTGTATCTTTTTAAAAAAGATGTCAAAGGACTCAGGGACCTGAATAACCAGAGATTGACTCTGTTCCATGTGTTTACACAACACCTGATCAGCAGATCTTTAGCACTAACACTGTTTCTCCAGATGAAGGAGAGAACGTTTTATTTCAGCATGTTTCATCTCCTTGTTTGTCACTACTCCCTGGACATCAAGAGGCACAAAGTGACCAGCAGTGCCCGAACCACAGCTTGTGTGTGGCGCAGGGGGCTGGAATCCTGCGAGGCCTGCCCAGCCTCTGTCCTTCCAAACCCAGAGGGACCACTACAACTGCTTTCATGTTCCTCGAGCTGCTACTTTTCTCTAAAGAGCAGGTTTTTGGTCAAACCAGCACGCAGTTTTTGAGGCAGGACTGAAATCCCACAGGACTATGTAAAAGAGCGAGCTATGTAGAGAAACTCTCCCCACGTGAACTGTGAGCTGCACGCTCCCAGATCAAAGCAAATTAACCATTATTTCTTCTCGCTCGCAGTCATATGAAGCAGCAAAAGATGTTCCTTCTGTTGCCTAGATTGAGTGCCTGGAGCCTAGCTGAAGAGATGCTGCTTGTCTTCTGACTCCGGGGGGTCTCTGGGGCACACACCGCTCCTCAGAGCAGCAAGGAACACCGAGCCGTTCCTGGGCAGATAAGCCCCTTGCAGTCAGTAAGTTTTTCCAAGTGAGCTCATCTTGCTGCTCCTGCAGGAGGTTCCTCCTGCCTAAAGGCATCCCACTGACTAATTCGTACTTCTAGTCCTTCAGAGAACTTAGCCCGTCTGCAGGTAAAAGCTGCTTTATGTGCTAACGGCGAGCACAGCCAAAGCATCAGAATAACTGAAGCCGGTCGAAGCCTCGGTACTGTCGTTTTCTTCTATTTCTCAGTGCTCCTGCGATGCCCTGTGCTGGCGACCGCAGCCGTTCGACGTCCTGCTGGCTGACTGTGGTCTAGGGGAGTCGAGGAACGTGCTCTTGCACTGGGGGTGTGTACGTGGCTTCCTCGGTCCTCAGTGCAGGCTCTACAGAAGATGCCGCACGTCCCAAGAGGACTTGTTGTTGTTGTTGTTGTTAGTAACTTGTGTAGCCCGTAGTATGCAGAGGAGCTTCCCCCGGCCCGCTAAAAGGCACAAGCGGGACGCCCGGCGAAGAAGCGCCCTGGGGCAGCCGGGCAGCCGGCCCCCGCCGCGGGCTGCCGGCACCTCTCCTCCCGCCGCACGGTGCCCG
>VZZY01005983.1:665378-782080 GCA_013400335.1 Eurystomus gularis
AGCCGGCAGCGCCGGGACATCAAAGCCCGGGGCGCTCCCCGCTCGCCGCTGCCGCCGCAGAGCGAAGCTGCCGGCAGTCAAAGGAGCCCTTGTCTGCCGGCCGAGCAGTTCTCCGGGTGACCTGAAGGCTTCTTCCTCTGTGCGATCGTAAAAATGGGATGGGGCAGGAAAGAAACAAACACCCCCCCCCGCCCCGACAGCGACAAACCGCGCTCCGCGCCTCGCCAAGCCCCGCCGAGCGCTTAGGTAGAGCCTAAGCTCGAGAGGGAAGGAGCCGCGGCCCGGAGAGAGGCGGTGCGGGGGAGCCCTATGTCCGGGGCAGCTGCCCCATCCCCGCTGCCTCTCGCCGGGGAGAGCGGGAGCAGCCTGCACCTGCCCGCCTTCCTCGGCTCCTCATCGCTTTCCCGTCAGTTCAGGAGAAGGACAGAGATGCTGCTGCACAGGGAGGGTTAGCGGCTGCATGCCTGCAGTGCTCGGTGCCTGTCTGCGTGCAGACTCATTGCCTTTGTCAGATTAGTGCAGTCGCACACGCTCTGCAAGACCTTGCATCCTCACTCACCGAGTGGTTTCTTCCCAGGAGGGAGGCAGCTGTGACTTCTTGCACGAAGAGGCAGCTCCGAGCTCTGTCGTAAGACTTCCCAGCCAACCAAATATGAAAAGAAAATTGTTTCGTTCTAAGTTACCTTTTTATTAAGTTTCATTTTTACTAATAAATCAGCAAACATCAGAAGCAGCAGTATGAGTTGCTGTCATTCCTCTCGTTCAAGCCAGATACACACTTTTGCTGCCTTCCTAAAAGCACCTTTCTTACCTCTGAGGCAGAAATGGCAGCTGAAATTTCTGAAATCTTTTCGTAGCAGCTACACGCAATAAAATGTCTACTGCTTGAGAGGGGCAACCTTCCCTTCCTCTAAGCAAGGTGGAAGCTGAATACCGACTTCTTTACGGAACTGCACAGTGAACAACCCACAGAGCAGATGCAACGAAGAGGGGAGGCTGGTAAGGTATTAACGAGCATTAGCTGTGAAAACGAAGCACTTTTGCAAAATGAACAGCTGAAGATTGAACAAGAACGAATAAGGTTTTATTCATCAAAGAGAAAAGGCAGTAGAAGTACCAAAAATGGGAAGGAAAAACATTTCCAAAAGTCTAGAAAACAAGAATACTGCATTTTCTTACAGGCAGCAGTGGGGGGGGGGATATGCTGAGTACATCCTTTCCAGAATCAGTGTTCAAAGGAATGCAGACCTCTCAACCTTTCCTGCATGACTTCTTGCAGAGTTCTGGTGACTGGAACAAGCCATCGGCTGCTGCAGGTCAGTCGTGATGTTACCTGCTGCCTTAGACACCCCAACACAAACAATAGAAAACCTCACCAAGCAACATAAGAATAGAGGAGTCATTAAAAATACATGTGGTTTTGTAAGTAGATGCCTTTGCACAGCCTTAACTACAACAAAGCGTAAAAAAGGGTGATGTGTATGAGCAGACTGGACTAAAATGGCAAAAAAAGGACTCGTTTCAAAAATTTTAGGTGAACCAAAGAAATGTAGCTGCGTAATTAACCACAGAAAGAGAGAAAAGGGAGAAATGTGGCTGGAAATCTGTAAATAGTCCAAAGAGGACTAACGTGCCTGATGGGCAGTGCGAGAATTTCCACTCTTGTGGAACCTTGTGCTTGGAAAGAGGGATTAGAGGTTTGTATATACGCAGGCTACAAGAGGTGTGATCCATGAGTCAAATGCTGAGATTCCTCTTTGGGTCTTAGCCAAGGAAGCACGCTTCCCAAAACCTACCCGCAGGTAGTTCAGAACAACGTACAAAACCAGATGCACCATCCAGCCTCCAGAGAAACAAACTGCATCACAAACAGCTCAACTTGAATTCTTCATCATGTGAGGAGAAGCCAACACCCCACCATTCTATATTGTTTTCTCCAGTTGGTCCAGACTGACAACAGTAAGACCTTATTCGCAATATGACCTCTGGATGACATTTAGGAAATCAGGACTCATTTCTATTACTGTGTAACAACGTTGATGATACTTGATGTATTTCCTTTTGGGAAAGCTGACTTTCCCAAAGTAACAAAGTCAATGTTCAAGAAACAAACAGCTGCCAACATTCACGCTCCTGTGTGATTCTGACCACCCATCTTAATCCTGATCTCTTCCAACCCTGTCAAGTCCTGTGTCGTAGGCAGAGGAAGAAATGGAAAAATCTCCTGCCTTCCCCCCTTGGCCCTGTGCGTGTTCAGCGCCGTTGGACTGTGAGATAATTACCTGGTAAAGTCCAACACTGTGAGTATTCTCTCATTTCAGGTTTTTTTTCCTCAGTAGGTTTATAATGAACCCAAGTCTGGGGCAATTTCTCACTGAGGAAAGTAAACAGCCTAGCTCTCAAAATATTTGCTTCAGTGCCTAAATTATTCAGGTCTAATTGTATTGTATTACAAAGCTTTGTCTTTGTTAGTTGACAGGCTTCGTAGTGTAACTGATTTGCAGGTGTTTGCAAGCCTGACAAAATGCTTGGCTGAAAAACTGCGTTTTTTTGGTTTTTTTTTTAGCTGTTTTTGAGCTTGCCTGAAAACCACACACAATGCTTCCGTTAACGAGGCTAGCAGGCTTTTTGGGGTCCGGAGATTCTCTGCAGCCAGCCCAGCAGTTGTAGTTGTGTGTGTTACTGGGAAACCAGCGGGTGGGTTTTGGGGAAGAGCTGAAGTGAGGTAAAACGGCATGTGACATATGCTGATAATGTAAACCCAGAAGCAAAGGGGACAGAATTCAGCTTAATTAAGTACAAGGTTTCCTGCACAGCACAAATATGACTCTGCAAAGCTTAGTCAAAGTCTTCTGGTTAACTTTAAAAACCACAGCACTGCAAAAAAAACCTCCCAAAATGAACACAGGCACAGAGAAGCCTTTACTCCAGCAACAACCAGACCAGAAACTCCCACAGACGTGCACAACGTACGGTGTCGACACCCTGCCACGTTCCCAAGTAGCTGCTGGTGGCTGGGCCTGGCCGCCCTGCACTGCGGCTCCTGCCGTCAGCCCTGGGCCGGGCAGGGGCTGTGCTCCCTGGGCCGGGCTCCGGAGGCTCTGGCCAGCACTGTCTGCTCACAGCCGCCTCAGGGAGTGTGAGCTCCTGGAGGTCTGTGGGGCCTCATCGGGCGTTGTGCCCTTAGCCAGACCATCAACCATACTGCTCCATTTGTGCTTTTTCCCGAAAACATGGTTCTCTTTCGGAGAAGTTAGCTGCTTATGTCATCTCGGAAGCCTAAACTTTGCTTGTGTTTTGTTAGCGTTGTCATCATCTTTATTATTCATTGGCCTTGGGGCTCGTGATTTCCTATGTGCCTTATTGCAGAGCTTGACATTGCCTAAGAGCATTGTGGTTGGGAAGTGGAGCGGTACACCCGGAAAGGGGGCTGTGCGATGGCGGGCAGATGGTAACGTGGGATGGGTTTGGGGCTTGTGTTCTTGCAGGAAATGCCAGGGAGTCAGCAGTTACTGAGCAAAGGGGGAACCATGGGCAGGGAGATGCGTGGAGACCACAAATGTGAGGAATATTTTGAATTAGGAGCTTGTAAAGATGTGCTTGCTCTTCCTCCAGGCTAAATGATAGCAGCTCGATCGTACTAAATAGTGAGATTAAGAATATGTTGGACTGTGGCAGTGTTTGAGGTTGAGTCTTAATGCCTGGTATGTCTGTACAAGATAATTAAAGTTATCAAGAAATAAAGGAACACACACTTTGGGATCTATTGGATAGTTTAGATGGCTGAACTGTCCAGGAATTGTTACTTGACCAGCCTCGCTCAGCCCTGCAGAGGGCTTCAGACTGGAAGCCATGGACTGAGCTTAGGAAAGGGCCTATCCTGTTGTTGGCAGAGGGTGCAAGAATTTGAGCAGATTAGTGGAAATAATAAAAAATAAAAAATAGGGCTATTATGGATTCCTCCAATGTTTAAACTGAGTGTGTTGCATAGTCCCCATAGGTACCAGTGTTGATATAAACACTAATGCAAGGACTAAAGCTGGTTCTGTGTCCATCAGAGTGCTTGTCCTGTCTCTTTTATTTTGTGTTTCTGACTTTTCCGTCGTGTGAGCAAGGGTACAGTAGGTACCGTGTGGTAATGCAATAACCAGTCATTGCAAATTTAAATTATTTGTATTAATAGTTCAGAAATTTAAGATCTGGAGCAGCCTCCACATGGCATGGGCAACTTGCTCTAGGAAAAATATGCCTTGTTTTCTCCGGACAGGGTTCAGCCATGGTGCCAGGAAGGTGGCATGACTTGCACGGAAGTTCTGGAAGTATTGCTGTCCATCCAGAGTTCTCTTGCCAAGCCCTCATATAGGGCTTCACAAAGGTGCATGCCTGCTGAAATGTCCCTGTTGTGGTAACTGTGGTCACAGGGTAACTTACCCAAGTACTGGCTCAGCAGTGGCTCAAACCGTTCTGTTTCAGAACCAAAGTATAAAGCTGCAGCTAAATGTGCTGATGGGTGAAAAAAACTTACCCATGCTACTTGAGAAAGGTTGACTAATTTTTTTCGTAGTAATAGAACAGATTCTGAGAATGATCTGAAGTTATTGGGCGATTATTAGCCTTGCAGCTGGTATTAGAAATTTTGAGTGATACTGTGTGAAGTCTTACATGAGCTCTTCTGACGTGGGTGCTCAAATATAGCATGCCTGAGAAGCTGAGGACTCCTGTGCTGAACAGTGTAGGATGCTGTTTCCAAACTGAGTGTGCCAGCTTGTGCTCAGAGGAGCTCTCATACGAGTTACCTCTTCAAGGTCCACTTTTCTTCTAGTGCAGGAGTTACCTGGATGTGTTTGGAGACCAAATCCTTCAGCAGGCTCCCCAGCTGCTGCTGATTTCACAGTGCCACAGCACCTTTGAAAAAACACTAGAGGCTCGTAATGAATGTCATCAACACTTAACCAAAGGTATGGTGAGTGTCTGCTTCTAGGAATTTTAGTGTGAAAGTTCAAAGTACAGCAAACTAACAAGAGAAAAAAAAAAGCATTATTTCAGTGGATTAAAGTGATTAAACTTTTTTGCGCTTCTATGCCAGCCTTCTGTACCTTTACCTCACATGCACAGATCTAAGCATCGTGTCCAAGAACACTGTGAATTATTGTTCAGAACATGGAGCAAATTATTAATTAATAAAATGCGGCAGTAGGGCCTGGCAGTGCTGTGCGGGAGTTACATCTAAGATAGTGTTCAGCTGAAATACTGCACATCTGCGTTGTGGGGTTGTCGGTAGATGAGGAGAACTTTATCAGGAGAGACCAACTCTTTGAAGAACAGATCCTAAAGTATGTGTCTCCTCAGTAGGATGGAAAAATGTCAAGACTGGTACAGCCACTAATCAGGTGCCGAAGGGTGTGAGGGTGCTGTTTTTTTCATTGTCATATTCTGTTAAAACAACAAGCCATTGACGTGCTGCAAGCCTAATAAACACGCTAAACACTAAAGGCCACGTTTGCTGAGCGTTGAGTACAGTTGCAATCCAGAAGATTATTAAGGCTGGAAGGTATTCAGCATGAGAGGAAGGAAACATCTAGATTTAGGATGACAGATGAAAAATATTCATAAGTGATGTTTAGGTCACTGCCAAACACAGTTATCAGAACAGTAACACCAAGGTGGTGCCTGGCGTGGTGGCAAAGCAATAGTCCCGTTTTTCTGTTCTTTCTTGCTGCTTGCACCTTAGCTGGGAGTTTCTGTTAGCCATCCAAATGACATCAGCAAATAGTCTGCAAGAAAACTAAGTTCTGGTTCAGTGTCACAGATTAGCTGGCGCCATGTCTCTGGACAATGAGATAATTTGAACAAAGTCCATGACTTAAATGTCTCCTTTTGGTCTTTTCTTAATCCCGAATGACGAAGTACAAGGCTTGCATAGCATGAGTACTGTGTTGAAAATGGGGGGCAAAACCCCTGACTCCGGCCTGTCCGAACACAGTGAGAGGTGGCCTGTTCCAAACCATCCTTCTTAGGTCACATCCGACAGTAGATCTGGGAGAGAAAAAGAACAGTTTTTCCTAATGGTTTATATTAATTTACCTTATCATATACAAGGGCAAAGTTTCTGTGTGTGTGAATCTGAAAATGGGAGAATAAATCTCTATTTGTTGCCTCAGTGAGGACTTGTCCCGCCTTCACTTGAGCCTGGGGCAAAGCTTCTAGTAAATTTATCAATGAGATCAAGGACATCTTTCTGCCCTGAGAAATCGAGCCATTTAGTTAGGTGCTTGCATGTGGCATTTGGTCGGATTTTTTAGTCGGCATTCGCGGATGTCTGGGCATACATAAAATTAAGCACGTGTACTAAAAGCAAATACCTGGTTACATTCAGCCTGAAAGGCTTCCTCGCGCCTCTGCCGGGTGGAGTTCTACGGAGCTGCTCCCACACCTTCAGTACCTGGAGAGCTGGCCTGATGTCACCCTCTTGACATCTCTGCTTGGGTTACTTACCCTTGGCTAAGAGCTGCCTCACACAATGCAGCAGTATTCTTTCTTCCCCCTTATCTCTGAGTGTTCTTTCTCTTACTGCTCAGTCTTTGTTAAGTGCTATTTACTTTTCTCTTGTTTTTAGTTTACTTTCCCGGTGATCCCATTTCCACTTCATTCTCCAGTTGGCTTTGTCCTTTTCATTCTTCTCTGTTTCACTGAAGCTATTAGTCTAAGGCGGATCAAATAATTTCAGGGTTAAAGCAGACCCTTGATCTCACCGTGTTTAATGGATCTGTAATTAGGCCATGTATCCCTGTGAGAATGAGCAGTCTGGGAATTTGCCAGGATTTACAGGGGGATTTAGTAGCCTACTAAGAGTTTCCAGACCTATTAAATTCCTGAAGTTTTAAAGACGCTACCGATTTAGGCAGGGAAAGATTTTGAACTAGGGCATCTCTAAATACACGTTAAACTGAGAGACGAGAAGTAGAAAAATGCTAATTTTGCAGAGAAAAGGAAAAGTTTCAAAGATTTCCTAATTTAATGTGCAGAAACAGATTTTCAAGTTTAACTTGGTAACACTGGGCTGTTTTAACCAATATGATGTGTGTTTTCTCTGAGAATTTATGTATTTGATGAGAGACACGTATTAAACTACACCTTAACCAGGCGCTACGTATGCATCATACTACAGGGATATGTGAGGACTGCTAGTTTCTGATCTCGGAGTATGTAATTGCATTTCAAACAATCATTAAGTATTTGCTTTCCTCCATCCTGCCTGTTTGCCATGTACCAGGTTCTGCAGCAGTCAGAGAGTGTCTGTTAAATGCCAGGTTATTTTATTATGAAGTCTTAGTTTACTCCTACTCATAGCTGAGAGCAAGTATGAACTTGTGGTGTTGTTTACTTTCCAGAGAGGAAGGGCAAAATATATATAACATAAAAATACTTTTCCCCGCCTTGGATTTTAAGCTTTCATCTTGGACAGAGTGGAGGGGAAGGGGAAGGAAAGGCAGAAAACTAATGGTCGGTTTTCTTACAGGAGCACAAACCTGCTGGTTTTTCTTTCAGGTTAAAGATAACCAAACATAATTAGTTCATTGCTTGTTTAATGATTGCCCTGTAAAAAGACCACCCAGCAATATAAACTAGTCCACTTACCTATACAGCAAAGTGAGTGTAGAACTTCTTTAAATGTGATCCGGTCAGATCTGTTTGTGGATTAGCAGTGGATTTGACCTGTGAAATTTGGCTCTAGGCCTAAATTCAGATTTTCTTTCAGCTGTAATATATATCAGCATCTCTCAGATAGTTTGGGTCCATACCCTTATCTCCTGACTGTGGCAACCGGAATGCACTTGTTGATGTTAAATCGGTTCATTCCTGTGGAATGTTCAAGTCTTGTGGCTACAGTGAGTTTGAGTCAGTCTTGTTTAAATACAAGAATATAAATTTGGCTGTTTCTGTCTGTCTATCTCTATTACCTCCCCCATTACTTGACTGATGGCATCCTCAGTACTAAAAACACATGTTTCTAAAAGTGCTGACTGTTGTGAGTAGTGGGATAAACAAAAATCCTGGAGTCTGCCTTGTGCCTAGGAGCTCGGTTTTTATCTATATAAAGAGGTACAGTGAACTTTCATTCTCTTATTTACACAACCTCAGAGTAGCTCTGTCACCTGCAGGTAAAGTAATTTCATTGTGGTCTTTGGTATTCCGTTGGATTTATGCCACTGATATCCAGTTTAACAGCAGAGAGTTTGGCCTTCTTTAAATGATAACAGCAGCAGGAGTTGATAGTTCATTGTGTCACGCTGGGAGTTCTTAAAATATAATCAAAACTATCAATCTGAAGAGTTTCTGGAAAACAAATTTGCAGTTTAAAGATCAAGCACAAACTGTCCCTTCCTCTTTCTTCAGTGAATTAGCTTTTGAAAGGCCAAGAGCTGCTGCAGAGATAACAAGGACTGAAGAATTTACAGCAGGTGGTACCAACTGTGCAAGGAGGACTCCCGGCCAAAATAATCTGACAGCCAGCTGTGGAGGAGCCTGGGGATCAGAGAGTGACTCAGGCGGAAGCCAGGAGGGAGAATCTGGCTGAAGCACCAAGCCCCCTCCAGAAGTGTGTTATTATTCTCCCTCACTCCGTGAGATAACCCCAGGGAATGCCATGTTAAAATTAAAAATACTTCTGGTTTGTTGACCGGTCAAATGTATTCCTTTCCTATCCAAAAAGAAACAGCGAGCAGCAGATACGAAGGGCTGCATCTGGTGAAAGATGCTCAGTATAGTATGAGTGAGAGAAACCAGGGAGTTGATAATGGAAGTGTGGCTGGCAGCGCTGCACCCTGGTAACTCCAGTGAGCCCCGTAACTGTACTGAGGGAGTTCAGGGGCAGTCCTGAGCCCAGTTCTGCCACCGCCGCAGCTTTGCACTGCGAGGCTGGTAACTGGAATCACTCCAAGCTGGGAGACACAAGCACAGAAAGTTGCGCAGATGCTTTGGTGTTATTTCGGTTGCTGCCACAGGCTTAGGGTGCAGATGTGGAGAAATAGCTTACCAGGTTTGGGTCTCTGTTTCTTCACCGATGATGATGATGATGATGATGATGCTGGCTGTGATGACAGACACTGTAACTGCCTTTGCCAAGCAGAGGATCCGTGGATAGAGAAAACTAAACATTAATAACAGCAAATTCTGACAGTTATTTTTATAGAGTATAATAGTACTTTAATACTTCAGCTGCATGGTGATTCTTGCTTCCTTCTCACCACGTGTGAAGATCTAGAAAACACACTTGTTTAAATTTCTTTGTGTGTGTGACACGCATTCATTTCTGAAACTGTAGTATTCATTTTGTGAAAGTTCTTAGGAGATGCAGTAGCGTGTTGATGTGATTTCTGCATGTTCGCATAGGCCTTTAAGATTTTCTTGGTTTAGAACATTGTTATAATGACAATTTGACCTTCACTCCAACCAGACTTTCTCTGAAAAATACTCAGAAATGCTCAGAACTAATATAATTATTTTCCTTATTTTCATACTTGAAAGAAGTATTTCTGTCAAAGCTGTTCTTGATTTATGTGAGCGAATGGTGCCAAGTGATGGTTACAAAACCACACGGGTCATCACCGAGTGCATAGCTGGCTTGTTTCTGCGTGTGTGGTTTTACAGCATTCTGAACCCTTCTACAGTTTCAAAAACAGTTTTCTTTAGCTATTCTTCCCTCCTTTTATTTGATGGAGGGGTGGTGTGTATTTCCAGCAGCCCGTTCTTTCTGTGTATGATCCCAAGGAAGCACAAACGTCAAAAGACTCCTAGTAGAAATCCGTATTTGCCCTTTGGGAAGGTCCTGCTCAACCTTTCCCAGGCAGCGAAGGAGGAGCATGGCTCATTTGTGAATTTGTTCCCACTGGATCGGAAAGCATTTCCAGCGGTAATAAAACCAGAGGGAAGACCAGGGAGGACAAGAGCCCTGTCTTTCAGCATAGGCAGTACACTGGTTTGGTGTTCGTTTGGGTTTTTTGGCACCCCCTGGTGTAAAATGTATCTTTCACTTGAACAATACAGTTCACACTTCTTGTTTTACAGAACAGTACCTCCGAGTTGTGCCTCTCCTGTTTCTGTCTCAACTTGTCAGGCCATGTGGATTTAGTAACAACAAGAAAGGGTTTGGAAAAGTATTCTCTTCATCTGGTGGAAACTGCAGTACAGAACTCACAGTTTACATATTTATGTTAAAATACGTGAAACAGAAGGAGCAGCGCCCAGGATTCACCCCCCTCACTGAGGAAGGCTCTAACCTGCCAGACTAGGGTTGTGCATCATCACCCTTTTTCCCCATCCAAACCTTGTTTTTTTTTATTTTTTAAACTGAATGTGAGTTGTCCATTTGAAACTGTCCAAGAGCAGTGCCCGTGATTAAATGGGTGCTCTGAAATCTGGAGCGCTGCCGCAGTAATATGACTGTCTGTCAGAGGACATGCTGGTGTGGTAAAATTCCCAGTCACTTAATGTTAGACGAGTGAAGACTGGGAAGCAGCCCTGAACCCATTAATGGCATGACTTCAAAGCATGTCTGGGATAAAGCCTATTAAATATGTAAACTGTGATTTCTGTATTGCAGCTTCCACCAGATGAAGTGAGTACTTTTCAAAACCGTTTCTTGTTGTTACAATTGTTCAGGTGAAGTTGCTCGTCGTAGAGGTGGAATGTTAGAAAACTAAAGAAAGCAAAACAGTGGCTGATTTGGAAATCCAACTTGAGTGTTTCCATTCTTTCTCCTGTGTTTGAGTACCATCCAGCGTTGCAGTGCTGTCTTACACAGGCCGTAAGGAACACTTCCACTTTAACAGTATCAATAAATCGTCATTTTGAATAGCTGAAAAACCTTCAGTCTCATTCTCTGCAGTACCCCCGTAACCTATTGGTGCTTTTGATACCCTTAGCAAGGAAAACAGCAGACTTCTGGAACCGCTTTTATAGACACGTAGGCTGCAGCTGGACACTGCTGTCTGTGCAGATAAAGCAGCACAGGTAGAACGGGGCTGTCCTGCTGTAGCTGCACTAACAGCTTCTCAAGGTAATTCACTGCTTCGTGTCTCCTGCGAAGACGAGATGTGATGGAGGGTAGGGCGGTTCATTATCGCAAGGGAAGTTTTCTCAGCTGTGCTGTCCTAGCGTGATCCCGCTGTGCAGCCCAGCAGCAGGAGGTTTGGAGAGCTGGGAATGTCAGCTCTGCCTCCCGAGATAAAACAGGTACGTCTGAACGTGCTTCAGCTTCAGTCTTTGAACAGAGAAGGAGATGGTGTGCTCACAAGAGGGGAGCTGCGTTGTTTGGGGAGCTGGGTCAGAGTGAGCTGGAGGGTAACGGCTGTCTGGTTAAATGGGATTTGCTTTGAGCAGAGTTTTGGAGGGAGTTTACAGAGTCTGCACGGGGGGAATATGTCTGTGAAGCCTTCTCTTTAGGTTCTGTCAGTTGAGTAAGACCTTTAAAAGAGGAAAATCTAGCAAGGCTGTGTTTCAGCATGGTTTTTTAGCACTTTCAGTTCTAGCTTGACCACATCAGGGCGAGTGGGTGGAAAAGTAAACTGAACTTTAGGGCAACAATACGTCAGGTAGTAATTACTCTCAGGATAAGAATGAGTAAGAGTTTCCTAACAGAAAGATGTTTTGCAAGTAGTTTCAGCTACCAGAGTGACTGCTTTGTCTCACGTATTTTGTGTCAGTGTGTTGATGTATTGGCACCTGTCTCTTACTGACCCCTACTCTGAGTTGTGCTCTCCACACTGCAAATAAAAGGCAGCTCATATTTTCTCATAGCTACAGGCCCACTTGCCAAGCACCTTGTACAATCAGGTGTTACTCTGCTGAAGTTTCAAGCAGAGTTCCTGGTCTCCTCTCCAGGAGATGAGTGAGTACTTTGGGGAAGATTCAGGATGGGAAATGGGCCCAGTGGCACATGAGCTGAGTTGTGTCTGTAGGAGAGATGAATATCCAGCTGAGAAGCTGTTTAAGGTTTTCTGTGTATAGACTTTGAGAGAAAACAAGGTACAATTTTGTGTTGCTCATGATCCAAGTTTGAGGAATATAAAGAAATGCTGAACTCCATCATCTATCCACAGCTCTGCCATTCCTAATGAACCCACTCTCCTACATTAAAGGTGCCTTGTATGTAATTTAAATGTATCTTATAATAGAATCTTCTCTTAGCTGTTCTTAGGCTTAGCAACTGTAATTTAGATTTCATATTTCCATCTGAAGTTAATTGTTATTCTTCATAGTTCAGGAGAAGCTGCCAAAGGATGCTAAATTATGCTTCGTGTCAGTTAATCTTAAATTTTCTGCCAGTGTTCAGAAGAGATCCATCCCATAAACAAGAACAGTATTATTTCTTTGGGGAAATTATTGTGTATATGAAATAAGATTTTTGGAGTGAAAATTTCTTTTGGCCAAAAGCCACAGTACTTTGCTTTTGTTCTTACTATTTTAAAATGGTGCACTTTTGGCAACCGTTTAAATACATCTTCCCAGCATAATAATTTTCCATACTCATTTTTTCCCAGAATGACAGTTAGGGATTGGGAATAAAAAGTGCTATTTTAGGACACGGTGGGAGAAGGAAAGAAAGAGTCAATTATACAGAAGTTAAGCAAAATACTAGTGCATTACAGTGCACACAGAAAACAAATCCAAAGCATGATAGCCAGTTTTGGCACCCATCAAAGAATTCCAACTCCCCTTTATAAATGAGCAGGGCTGTGCTTGCTCTGATAACAGGCTTCAAGCTACACAGAGAATAAAAAGCTGTCAGGCATCCACAGCACTCAGGCAAACATCTCCTGAAGAAAACAAAACGCTTCTGTCTTCCTGGGGTACGTTCTCAGTCACCTTTGTTAACGCTCCAGGATCTGTAGGAACACAAAGGAGCAATCACAAATTCATATCGGGGGGTTGGAATGTGTTTTAAAATGTAGAAGTTTCAAATTGTCTCCAAGGATTAAATATAAACCGTGTTGACAGGAGACTAAATAATAACAAGGAAGCCCCCCAGAATGAGATCTTCTGGCCAATATTAATCTGAACTGATTTTTACCAGCTCCTCGAAGTGGATTTGAAGCTTTTTCATGTCAATCTTAATGAAAGATCAGAACATTGATCCGTTCCATTGTCACAATAGCTTTAATATAGCAGGTGTGTGAACATCTTAGGGAACTCTTGAGCATCAGAGTTCAGGAACCTGAGGAAGTCACAGAGTAAAAACTGCAGTTTTGCAGATACTATTGACTACACAGTGGAATGCAAAAATTTCAGAAAAATCAATGTCAGGCTTCAAAACCAATTTGAAGTCTTACACCAAATGAGATCTACTTGATGCTGTTATAGAAAGTAAAATTTTTTTCTGGTGCCCTTCCATAATTTTTCAGATTACCTCTCAGTGCAGCATGGCAGACAGTTTAATCACGAGATGACAAGTACAGGTCATTATGGCTCCAGACAGGCCAAATATAGAATTCTTCTCCTTCAGAGAACTCCAGCAGGAGCTTTATTTGTTTTGATATGTAGCTTTATTATGTTTTTCTGCAATATTCTGTTTCCGTCTGAGCGATTACACAACCTAAAGCCGATGACATTGGATCTAGGATTGCAGAAAGTCGTTTTGCAGATACTTGAATTCTGTCAAATCACGAGGAGGTGCCAAGCAGTTTGAATCTGTTCTTAGTGCAAGGAGTATCTCTTAGAAAGCCCAGAAGAGCGTGCTGAGGCAGCATGGCCTCCTGGAATGGTGCTTGTGGCTGTAGAGTCTAACATCGCAGGGCTGAGAGAGGAGCCAGTGCTGAAGCTTCTGTGGAGCTTTTGTCTAAGTGTTCATTCAGCCACACAAGAGCATCTCTCATTTGCTCAGGCTTTCTGAGGTTTTATCTAGCTGCTTTTCTGACTTCCCCCCTATCCCCAGCACAGCTTCTCCCGTAAGGAATACAGCCTCACTACCCCTTCCATGCCTCCTGTTCTTCTGGGCATTGCAGAGTAACTCTTCACTCCCAGCTGCTAGAGCTCGTGGTGTTTATTAATTTGCTTGTTTGATATTTATACTGGAGATACCACAGCAGCTTGTTTATAATGGTACTGCATATTGTACACAGCCCAAGTAAACGGTACAGCTCTTTTCTCAGTATCTGAGGGACTAACTTGATATTGCCACTGTGACTTTGTCACGTGAATGACAGGCAAAAAGAGACAGTAACTTCATTTTTGAGATGGACATTCCTGTGGCATTTTGTGGTTCCTGGGAGAAGGACCCAGACTACATTTTTTGGCTGCCATATACCCTATGTTCTCCCTGCTGCTGAAGACAGGGTTTAGTTGCAATTATTAATCCTCTGCTTCTCCCAATCTTGTATCAGTGATGCTTGAATCAATGTATTTGTGTCACTAGAAGCCAGTGCTCAAGGTAGCAATCTCAACTGCCCTGCTCAGTTGTTGGGATGAGTTCATGAAGTACATGCATTTAAAAATGAAACTGTCTCTTTTTCTCCCCAAAGCTGGGAGGCTCCGCGTATACTCCATCTGTGTCCTCTCGACAGCACCGTTCCTCCTGCAGTTCTGACAGCTCTGGTTAGTGGGTCACAGCCACTTGACTCACTGTAATTACTCAGGCTTTCGTTGGTGGAAGTTCAGCACTTCAGCCCATCTCCTGATGTCAGTACAACGGGCAGCATATTCGCATGGAGCAGAATTCCAGCTGCGGAGTGTATGGCTCTGCTGAACCAGGGGTTTATCTTGGTGAGATTACAGTCTGAGCCAGACAATTGCAGACCTCATTTCCACAGCTTGGGATGGGGGTTCTTCCTCCTCCAGTACTAAGTGACCCCGCGTGAGGCTGGTGTGGTTTAGTGACCAGGCTGTGTTTAGAGTCTCGGTATGCAGGAGTGCTGTGTGTCAGTCCGAGAAGCCACATTCTGTTCAGATCGTGCTATTTCTTTCCTGTGTGAGACACTCTGTTTTTAGTCATGCACTCTGGCAGATGATGGCCTTGGGATGTGAAGTGACACCTGGTTTCAACAAGCCATTTCAGCAGTTCAACTGGAGGGTCTGTTACGAAGGCTAAAGGCCAGTTAGCATGAAGACAGTTACTTGAAGTGTGATTTTAGAAGAAAAAAATCCCCCAACAACCCAGTTAGTAAACAGTTGTGTCTGGTGGTCAGTTCAGTGCAGCATTCAGAAAGGGCTGGCTTTGAGCTGATTTCGTCCCTGTGCTTTTAAAAGTCTGGTGGCACCGGCTACTGCTTTCATCTTCAGAAAGTTAGTTCTTCCCTTCCTACATTCTCAGGAGGATTGGTTGTTTTCTCACCTCAACAGTCTTGCTGAAAGCTATTCTTCACATACCTTTGTCATTTCTTTTCCTAGTTAACCCAGGGACTTACTTATTGTGGAGAGTAAAAGAATTTGGAGAAGACAAATCTCAGTCTTGCAACAGAATAGGGGTAGAAGTACACAGATGAAAAGCTTTGTGAGACAACTTGGGCAGCAGATGCCACAGTCTGGATTGTTAAGAGCAAGTTTGTTTGGGAGCTCCTGGGTAGTGGCCTGCGCCTCCTAACTAAAAGGACAAGATGGCCATCGGCCTGCGTGTTCTGTGGAGAGGGTGTGCAAGCTCAGCTTCTGTGAGGAAAACAAAGAAAACTTTCAAGAGTTGAAAGAAATCAGAAGGGAATATAACTGAGTCATCCAGTTTTCCAAAATACAGCTGAAACTGGACAGACGCTTCCTATCCTGAGTCAAGTTGTAATTATTTATTTTGACTCACATCAGGATTAGTGCAAGGTGGACATGCATTCATTGAAGTCGATGGACTTGCATTCACTCCCCCACAGCTGACTTTAGTCCAGCCACTCAGGTGATTGTAGCTGTTCTGTGGAGTTGGTCACAGTAAGTCATGGATCCAGATGAAGAGCCAAGGGCTTGCTTGTACAAATGGGGTTTACAGCAGTGATGACATGGCTCTGCCAGTGCCTTTGTAAGAGAATTCTTTTCGGGCTAACCTGAACTTGTTACATTCCCTGTTCATGGTTATCTTCTGATTTCACATGCCGCGGAAAAAGAGTCACTGAGTTGGAGCAGCTCTGAACACATCTCAGTGGGACCGGTTTAACTGGCTGTGGCTTCTTGCTGGGCAGAAAATCTCAGCCTCTCAGTTCCAGTACTGCTGGCTGGTACTGAGGCACCTGTGAGGGCCACCGTGCTGCAGCCAAATGACCTCTGCTCCAGGGCTGGAATTCTGGTGGAATTCCAAAAGCTGAGGGACATTATGACCTGCAGCATAACTGCTATTCCGACAGGAAGGAATAGCTTAAGATAAAGAGTCACTTCTGTGCTTAGTCTCTGTTGCTGTAACTGAAGAAAATGTTTTAGTAACCTTAGGAAGGCAGCGCTGGAAGTTTTTGGTTAGATCTTCTGG
This sequence comes from Eurystomus gularis, assembly GCA_013400335.1. Taxonomy (NCBI): domain Eukaryota; kingdom Metazoa; phylum Chordata; class Aves; order Coraciiformes; family Coraciidae; genus Eurystomus; species Eurystomus gularis. The sequence continues at coordinate 681,814 of VZZY01005983.1, forward strand.
CATCATAAGTAAACAGGTGATTTTACCTGGCTGCTCTTCTGGTGGAGGGCACAACACTGCTCTTCACAAGTGCTTCTGTTAGTTTTTCAGCTGATAAGATAGCTTCAGTCTAAAGGGGACAGTCAGATGAAGTCTTACTTCTTAAAATACATATATATGTATAATATGTTATCTGTGATCATAAAATAAATAAGTAAAATACGCCACTTCAAACAGAACCGAAGGGCAAATCTCACTGGTCAGATGAAAGGAAGCAAGTCAGAGCTGACATGAAAAATAGGGAAGAAAGCAAAACTGTACGAAGTATTGTGTCCCCACGATACATTTTGCAATGTATTTGCTAACACAGAACCGCCCCGATGCTGAGCTAAACGGGTTGCTTGTCCCTCGGTTATTCAGCCTTGCCGTGCAATGCGTGAAGAATGCTCAGATGCGGTGGTGAAGCGGAGTTCTCCGTCAGCTTTCACTTGTTACCTCGTTGGATTTCTATCTGACAACATAAATACGAATCACAAAATATGATTCTTTTGCACATGTGTCTGAATAAATGCAGGTGTTTGGCAGCAGGAGCATCGCAGACCCCAAACATATGGTCCCAACAGAACATCTTTTGTTGAGCAATAACCGAAACCTTATTCCTTCCATTTGCAGCAGCGAGCGCAGCTGCAGCTGGCCTGGAAGCGCTGCCGAGCAGGGCGGCCGGTGGGAGGAAGGAAGCCAAGGCTGTGCCCTGTCTCTGGGTACTTCAGAACGCGTGCAGCCACGAACGGGCAGCACTGCTGTGCAAGCACACGCCGAGTGCAGGACTCGGAGCGCTGAGAGGGCTCAGTGCTCCCTGAGTGAGCGAGGAAGTCTTGGGTTTGTACAGCACGCGTACTTGGCATGTGTGCGCCCTGATCGGTAGCCAGAATAGTGCTTCCAACACCCCGAGTGCTACAATTCTGATAAGCTTCTTGTAGTGTTTCCCGCTGCCAGCATCTGAATCAAGTTTGCATTGAAGTACACGTTCACTGTGGCATTTTTGTGCTTTTATAATTTGAAACCCAAGTCTTTCTGGGGTCTTCTGATGCCTCTGTGTTCAAACACTGAAGGTAGTGTAGCGTGTCCTCTTTGTTCACGTGTCGATGTGGAACTCTTTCAGCAGCGCGATGGCTTGGTTATTGTCCAGGGTGGCAGTGTCCAGCCATGGCGGTGGGCTGGGCCACCTTTCTGAAGACTGCCCAGCCTCGTTTTGTGGCAATACTGGGTCTAGCAAACAAACAATTGCTCTTTTAAGAAGGAATGATAAAACTTTCTAAACAGAAGGAGCGCGAGGACGAAGACAGACAAAATCCTGCAACCAGTAGGATTTTTGAAGCATTCGGGTCGTGGTTCATTCTGCTGCCTCTTCTGATTCTAAAGGGGGTTTGGTTCTCATTATTGGACATTGTGCTCCATTAGAAAGTTCATTTTGTTCATGTGAAGAACCAATGTACTAATTGGTCTTTTGGACTGAATTCAGCCCAAGAGTGATATTTTCTCACTGAATATGGATTGCCGTGCATACTCTTTCGGTCTGAAAAGTAGAACCTTTGTGGATTATTACGTTTTGCTTGGTGACTTGGTGATTAATTTGTGCCTTCGCATAAGAGATTCTTCTATTGTCTTTTTCTTTTTTGTGATGAGAGGACAGTTCTATCAGTAAGATGGATATGAACAGAACAGTGCTAGATTTTAAAAAAAATCAATTCTTTCAACTAGTATGGGACAGTCATATTTATTCAATTTGTGCAATTTGGTTGATGGTGGTTTTTTGTTTTTCAAAGGAAAAAGAGCATTTAATATATTGGGGTGGATTTCCATGAGGTCGGAAGCCCAAGGCTGCACAGAAATATGCTGGCTTTTCATGTGCTCACCACATTTCCATGCACAAATCGAGTTAATTGTGTGCATGTTTTTGCTTGGGGCCTTGCGCTTCTGTTTTAAAAGGAGGGAGTTAGTTATTTTGTTTTATCTTAAAGCAGCCTTTCTTAGGAAGATCAGTTTGACTCTCTGCAGGTCATATTTGCTGTGGGGTAGTAGTAGATACAGTGAGGAACTAGGCTGTATTTCTGCTCTGGGACTGTAACAAAGCTCAGAACTACGACAGGGACTTGGTTCCACAAGTCCGTGGTGCCTTTGTGGCCAAACTGAACTCAAGCTGCCAACAAATCTTTCCAGATCATCTTGGACCCCTTCTAAGAAACAACAGGGAGAGAAAACTGCAGCAAGGGCAGATGAGATGCATTGAAGCAGTGACGCTGCCCCTGTAACCGAGCACACTATGTGAGGATAACCACAGCTTTCCAACGTGCACTGGTCCCAGGGATCTTCACGCGGGTGTTTGGAGGACAGTCAGTCTCCGAACTAGCGGAAGTGTTTGTGGTTTCTTGGCTTCTCTTCAAATACAGGCATGGGCTGTCCTAACTCGTATCTCAGAGTATGGCCAGAAAAGCTAATAAAATAGAGTGTTCAGGGCTGAGGTAGTTCATTTTTAGCTGAAGAAACGGGAGCATGAGGATTGATACGCTATTTTGGCCGGAGTTCAGCACAGAGTATAGCTGTGAATGGGAGGACAGATCCTGGGGCTTTTTGGTTGGCGTTGTGAATTGATTGCTCGTATTTCAGGCATGTAAGAGGGATCCGAAAGAACTATGTGAGGAAAAATGAACATGAACTGCAGACTTGTCTCAGTGAGACGCACCTCGGAGAGCAGGAAAGCCAAGGAGACGTACATCTCTTGGGGGGAGGTGTTATCTCTAGGGGTGTCCTACATGTGATGACATGATTGAAGCTGGGCCGTTTCTGTTTGCTCTCAACTGTGTTCGTTATCGTTATCACTGTTCTAGTTACTGTCGTGCGCTGTGCTTTGCCAAGTTAAACTGCAGCCTTCTCGCTAACAGAATTCAGCTTAACTTCTTTCTGCTCACCGTCAGGTGAATCCTAGCTCACACTCAAGGTATCTGCACTTTGACCTTTTCCTGCTGCCCTTGGCCAGCACGGGAATGACTCTGATGGGACTTGGCTGCTGAATAGCAGGAGTTTGGAGAAGAAAGTGGTTGTGTAAACCTATGCATCCTATTCCTGATAGCACATGCTGCTGATTAACAGCGACGTGGCCACACTGACCGTAGAGTGCGTTAGTATTTAATCACCCTTGTTGTTCCCAGTGGAGCAGAGTTTTCCAGTGTTGGCAGACAGAGGTGGCTCATGTGTGGGCCATGGAATTCGTAATTTAATGCAGACACTCCCTGTTGTGCCGTGCCAGGAGGAGAGTGTGGGCTGAGTACTGCATCATGGAAAGCAGAGCCTATCATCAAAGTGTGTCTTGTGCTCCTAGTTACCTCCTGGAAGTTGAACTCAGCAGGCGGTTTTATAAAATAACTAGAGGAAGGTAGAGGCCCATTAAAAGAGTTCGATGTGGATTGTGATTCAGCAGGCACCCTTGGAGAGAGACAGTCGGTTCCCAAGCTTTGGGGACATTGTGGAGAAGGAAAACGTACACAACTGACTTCTGAGCTTCCAGCTACATGCACCAGCTATGGCCATACTCGAATATAAATGCCAGATCTAAAACAAAAGACAAGAACAGTCCTGAAATTATGCCTGCCCAGGCTGATGCCATCGGTGCATTTATCTGACAGGAAAGAGTTTCATGCAGATGGCTAAAATAAAACCGACTCTTCCAAGGCTCCAAGAAACTGTCCCTCCAAAGTGTCACTGCAGCTGGAAAGCTCGGAGTCCCAGAGCCTTCCAGTTTGGGTAGCTGGGAAATAGTCTCAATCTTGCTGTTTGGTCAGGAGATAGCAAAGAGAACCGTTGCTGTTATGAGTAAGGTTCTACAGAGAATAGTGTTCTTCTCTCTGCAGGGCTGTGCTTTGTGGGGCGGTGGTACGACTGAGCACCCTGAAAGGCTGGCATGCCTGGGGTGGCACTGTGGCTCCTGACACACTGGATGCGTGTCACGATAGTACTGGTCTTTAGGAAACAACACTTCTGTGGGACAAAACTGCAGGGAGAAAAAGATGCCATTTGTGCTGATCATTGAACAACTCTTAACATGGAATTTGGATCTCGCTATTCAGTTGCACTGATGAATTCGGAGTAGTTGTGTGTGACTGGGCTTAGTGCTTGGGTATAAAGCAAAAGGGTTTCTTTCCCTGGGCCATCTCTGTGTCCCACGGAGGTAGAAAGAGCGGTACCTACCTCACTGGTATTCCTCAGAACAGCACATAACACCTTCTGCACTGGGGCCTGCGTTGCTGGCAGATGGGGAAGCTCATCATGGTCGTTTTCTAGGCCTTGTGATTACTGCATTTTTATGTTTATTCCTTCCCTGGATCTGGTTACCTTGATTACTGGATATTACTGCCAATACAAACCTAATATCCACATTAGCCGGAGGAAGGAAAGCTCTTGCCAGTTTCCTTTGACAGTTCATCTTTTAGTTGCCACCTGGTTGCTGGTATCAGGAGAAAACATGTTTTCCATCAGGAATAATAATTTTTTTCTCCTGTAACAAACCACAGTATCTTCATTATGTGTCTCTGATTAATTGAGTGAGAGGTTAAGACCTGGAGGAAATTTTTTAAGTTACTATTAGTTGCCAGGTTAGCTAGTTGTACAAGAGTAAGAAATGGTTTGCATGCCGTGTGCATGTATGTTACATTTGGGTTTAGTATTTATCCTGGCTGTGCTGGTCGTAGAAAGTTCATTGGCGTGCCTGCTAAAATCTACCCTGAGAAGTCACTTACACCTGGTATCCACTGCTGCCTGGCAGGATGCCTATGTGCATCGTACAGAAAAAGCAGATAGAAATGAGAGAGTTCAGTCGGGATTAAGGAATGGCCCTTTGAGAGAGAGAAGTGTGTTTAAATAGTGTAGTAATTGATTGGGAAGACTGCAGGGTAATCACTGGAGCTTTTTTCTTGGACTGTAAAATTAAAATTCCTCTCTCAGTTACACAGACGACACCAGATTATGCACCTCTCTTTCTTCCCACTTCCATTATCTTCAGTGGCTCCAGTGGGTTTTTCTCATTATCGCCAGCCAGTGACCTCACTAGGTCTGGCAGAGGGGAATGTTCTCCCCCTCTCCCTGTCTCCCTCTCTCTCTCTGTCTCCCATTCTCCTTCCCCCTCTCTCCAGTGCTCTCTGGCTCCAGAGAAGTTGTCTGTCAGTCCTTACACTGGCTCCCCTGCGTGCTCCTGCAGCCTCCCTCGCAGCCTCCTGTACTGCTCCGTTTGCTCTCGCCCGAGCCGTTTCCATCCGGTTCTATATTCGGAGGAGGTTCCCCAGCCCTGCTGCTGTCGATGTTTACACAAGCTGGTTCACGTGAAGGAAATTAAGATGTTGTTTAGCCAAACTGTCCCACTGCACGTTTTCATTTTCTAGATTTATGATAGAGCAGCTGTGGCTGAATCCCATTTGAAAAACTTCTGGAGTTTTTTCCTGCAAGTATGAAATGATAGAAACCCTTGGAAGGGGGGAAAGATTTTATCTAAAGCAATAGCAGTAAAACCTGTTCGTAATACAGGACTGATGCATTCTTTCACCAGGAAATTTCTGCCTGGAAGAATTGACCTTCCAATCAGAATTAAATCTGTAGCTTTGTGTTCTAACACGTGTAGATGGGACATATTTTGCAGTAAACCAGGCTTAGCAGTGTCACACTGCTTCTGATCTCGTCTGCCAAACCTCATCTGGGAAAAGAACAGAGCTGTGGTGTGGGCAGAGGGAAAAGGGATACAGAATTAATTCCAGTTTATTGTTTTTGATGGGAACCTAGCGCTTCAGGTGTTTTCAGCAGCACTCAGGGCCTAGCTTGATATCTAGGAATGCTTTTAAAATCTTTCTGCTCTTTGTTATAGCTTAGAGGAGCTGGGGAGGTGGGTTAGTTTGAATGGGTATTCAAAAAGTACTGGTCAGTGACAGAAACAAAACCAAGCCAAGCTGACACAGTAAGTCGGGTAAAAGTGCTTGGAAACAGGAACATTTTAGGGTGTTTCTGCTGGAAATTCAGGGTTGTGGAGGCTCCAAGCAGGAACACTGATAGACATATTTCCTTTTTTACTATTTAGGCTCCTAAGTAGAGATGGACAAGAATATCTTTCAGTTCTCATTTATTTATCATTTTCTCTTAACCACAACCCCAAATAATAAATCCCTGTATTAGGAAGGAATCTGAAGTTCAGAGGAGATTGTTTGGGCAAAGTCTTGTGATGTGGGAAGTCAGACACCTCTGAACTTTGAAATCAGTCTAATGCCTTAAGCCCAGGCCATTCTTTGAGAGGAGGAGGAGCTGGAATAAGGTCAGACCTTCCTGGGCAAAAGAGTTGTTAGAGTGGATTAGTGTCAGTTCAGCGTGAGAAACGCTTCCAGAGCCGTTTGCCAGGAGCCAGACTGAGTCTGATTAGTGCTGTCTTTGGACAATCAGCTGAGATCACCTTGTGAGAGCACCATGTCTGAGATGCGCCTGGCTTAAGCAAAGACTAGAAGATGGGCTAGAGCAGGAGACCACCCATCAAACGCGATGAGCTGAGGGAGCCAAAAGAGGCTTGCCTACATCGTTCTCCTACTGAACCAGCCAGGCCCTGGCATGCTATAGAGAAGGGAGATGCTAAATTACATTTGCCAGACTCTGAGAAGCTAAGCTGATAAAAATGGATTGATAAGTTGATTAAAAATAAGGACCGTACTGTTTGTGCTGTGTGAAGGGGTCAGGCCTATCCGGGTTCTTTTTTCTCTGCCTCTTCCCACTCCTCAAGAAATGGATGTGATTATACAAGGATGCTGGAAGTTCCGTTGGGCTCCACCGTATTTTGGCAATGCTTCTAGAATGTGTGACGTTTTTCCTACCCGTTTTTTCCCATCATCGTTACACTACGTCTCTGCATTCCTCACAGAGTTTTTGGGCAGTGTTTGGTGTCACAGTGTAAAACTGCTGAGGTCACTGAAATGGAATTCCTCCTGAGGCTCAGGTTCTGTGGTCAACCTCAAAATCCCTTCGCACCACAAATGCAGTGCTGTTGGCAGATGAAGCTGCAACAGTTGCCTTCCAGTTCATTCGAAGTACAGTTGCCATTTGTAGTGAAGGAAAATGTTCTTTTAAGAGGTTTTTGAAAAGGAACGGAGCTTCATTAGATGTCTGAAAATACAACATGGTCCTTGAAACGTCTTTTGACCTCAAGTCTCACTTGAGTTCCTCAGGGAGACTGGTAAGGCATTACCTTGTTATCTTCCTGTACCAGATAAAAAATCCATGTGACCTTGTACTCTTGGGTGAAGACAGACAGTTTATCACTGAGGAAGATCACAATTTGACTTTTTCTCCTAGGTTGTACTTCTCTGCTTGTTGCTGTGGGGACTAAAAACACGGGCATTGAAAATGGTGCCTCTGATTTTTATCGTTGACACAAATGAATGCTCTATCCAAACCGCTTTCAAGATGGTATTGATTCCTTTCACAAAACCTTGCTGCTGTATTGGAGAGACTGTTATCTGCACTTCCATGACTCCAGTCATTTCCAAGCGGTGTTGCAAGAGCAAAGCCACCTCTAACAATATCTGCTTGCACGTATCAACAGTTACGTATCGCAGCGGAAGGCCCTGTGAATCGGCTTACGTACATTCTGACACTCTGGAGAGGATTCTCAATTTACTGCCTCAGTGATCCGTAGTTAAAAATAAACTCGGAACTGGGAATTAAGATTTAGAATCACAGAATCATAGAATGTATTGAGTTGGAAGGGACCCCTAAAGGTCGCCTAGTCCAAGCCCCCTACAATAAGCAGGGACATCTCTAACTAGGTCAGGTTGCTCAGAGCCCCATCAAGCCTGGCCTTGAATGTCTCCAGGGATGGGACCTCCACCACCTCTCTGAGCAACCTGTTCCAGTGATCCACCACTCTCACTTAAATGAAAACTTACTGTAATATAGCTAAATTAGTCCAATTTTCTTTAGTATAAACTAACAAGTTTACCATGAACTCAGAAGACGACAGGCCAGCTTACCTTGGAGCAGCTTGCCATGGTGCCATAGCCAGTGTCCCACTTACTCATACCTGCCGGTCTGTGGCGTAGCTCTGCCCTTGCTGAGATCGACAGGGGACAGCCTGGAAAGAAATGGCAGAATATCATCAACCCGTGCAAATAAAAAGGTGGAAGAGTGTTGTCATTTTTATTAGCAGGAGGCAGCAAAAAGCAATGTTGCTTTGTCTGTAGCTCGGAGAAACCCAAGGAGGAGACAGGTGTGTGGTGGCTCCTGTGATGCCCTGGAAGCTCTTCCTTTGCTGCCAAGGGACCTGGGCAAGACAGCTCATCTGGGAGGGCCCCGCGTGCAGCACGGACCCAGAAACCTTGTGTTGGTGTCTGAGAAGGCATCAGGAGATACCACAGCAGAGTGTCACACTGCCAGTAATGCTTGTCTCCTATGCAGCACATGGTTACCTGTCACGTCTCTTTGAGTTCAAGTTCATCGCTGGGCAGAACGAGGCATAACCAGGTAGTGACTTAGCTTAGGCTGGATCCCCAGTCAGGGTCCTCCTCTAATGCTTTCAGTAATCAGGAGGACAAAAAGTTATTTTTAATTTCTTCTTTCCTTGCACCCTACAAGGAAGGTAGGGAAAGAGAAGGGAAAAGATTGTGTACAGATTAATGTGTAAAGGAAGCGTAAAAATGAAACAAACACATCTTCCATGGCTCCCCCAGTGTGATTTTGCAGAAAATGGAGAAATGTTTTCCTGGTGAATTAGCATTTTCTGTACTTCTTCTTTCTACACAATAAAATGTTAAAAAATAGAAGCTTTAAATAATAAAAGAGAAGACATTTCTACTGGGGATGAGCAGCGTAGTCCCCAGTTTAACTAATGCAACCGTACATTCGTTCTGGACCTTTGTCAACACACATTAAAAATAGCTCATCAGTTTAACCCATTTACTGGTCTAAGAGAATCCTGGGAGATCATTGCTGCTAAATGAATTAAGAGTCACAGCCAAGCTAGAAAAGGAACCTTTGAATGTTTAATTTTGCTGTTGCATAATGCACTATGTGACACACGTGTTGTCTCAGAAGATACCTTCCAAAGCAACGGCACCCTGGCAGCTGGGCTGCAGAGCGGCTGGTGTCGGTTTTGTTACGGGCACATGGGTTTGGACCGAGTTCTGCAAAGGTTCCTACCTGTGCAGGGGCTACTTGGTGCAGAAGGTCTTCATGGCGCCTGGTTCTGCCGCCTTCTGTTGGTTGGTGGCTTGGTTGGTTGGTTGTGGTGGGGATTTGGCCTCTGATCTGAGCTCCATTAAAAGCTGGAGTTTCAGCCCTTTGCTAAGGGCAGTGTGAGCGAAGTGGCAGATCTTGTCCCTGATCCTCCACTTCTGGAGGAGCTGGACTTCAGCTCTTTTGTGGTGCAGAAGGAAAGCTCTTAGCAACTCCTGAAAATAAAGTGAGGCAAAGACCATAATTTTGTTAGCTCCAGAGTCTATTTTAAAATGCTTAAATAAATGTTTCATATACTGGGGAAGTAAAATTATTTTTATACGAAAGGACCTAAAGGGAATATATGGACTTGCATGAACTGGACATTGAAGAGTTTTCTTCATGCATATTGAAATTTGGCAAACAACAATGTTTCCGTGTGGGTTTTAAGAACAAATTTGCTAAAAAAAACACCTAGAAAGGAAAGAAAAATATTTGTGAGGCGATTTTGCAGCTTACAGTTCTTGGCATTTCCAAAGGGCAGAGGTAGTGCCGAGCACAATTATCCTCAAATGTTATTTTCCTCAGTTTCTTCATTTGGGCGTTTTTCTGAACTTCCGTACAGGAAAGAGGTCTGAGCTGTTCCATTTGAGAGAGGACCGCAGCTTTGCTGGGCGATAAACAGTGTTTGCTGTTTCTGTCAGCTGCTGTGGAAGAGCTACCTCAGAAAGTTCGACTTCATGAGCATCCTGCGGACTGTTTGATTTTGACCAAGTCGGCTGCACTTCTGCTTTAGTTCTTCCCTTCAGGGACAAAAAAAAGATTCCCCTGAGTCTATTTTGGGTGTGAAGGAGAAAAATTGAAGTGTGAGCTGATGGATGATGTCCGCAGCCGCGCTGGGTCATTGTTGATGTCATTGGCAGGCGGTTCAGGAGGCATCACATTATGCTTGCTTCTACTTTCTTTGAACTATAAATAGAGAACCTGAGCCCTTCTGAGCGAACTACTCCCCTTCACGGCCGTTCAGTAGGTTTGCAGCTTCCCTCTGCCGTGCGTCTGTCAGCAGTGATATGTCTGTCCTCATGGGTGTCTGTCCCTACCACAGACCTGTCGCCCAAAGCTGACGGCGGTTGCTCAGCAGGGATTACACTGTTGTTCTTCTGGAAGTTAATCCAACGCTTTCTCCTTTCCTTTTCCCATCCTTCTTTTAAAATTCTGTCTTTGGGCAGAAATTAAGTTTGATTCCCTTACTGCCTTTATTTTACACTTACCAGGGTCACTAATATGAATGGGTTTGTTTCTAGTTCTAGGGCAAGGGAGAGGTATGCACACCTGCTGTATAGAGGGTAGTTTGGAGGTTGGAGCAAAGCATTTTATTTTATTTTATTTTATTTCTTTTTTTTGCATAAAGGCTTGATTCTTGATTAACTCACTGAAATTCTAGAATGTAATGTCAGATATAAATAAGTGAAGGCAGAACTCCTGGGAGGGGTGAGAATAGAACAGCAGGGAAAGGGATGGGGAATTGTGGAAGCCCCAAAAGCAGCAGTTGATAGGACAGGTGGTGATTAATTTGACACACTGCTATTGTGTCGTGATTGACAGCCTGAACTTGAAGGAAGTACATAGGAATGATGTATTCACAAAAATATGCATAAGATGGAGGAGAAACCTGTGCCTTCTCCCATGCATTCGACCTCAGGTACGATCAGGTTCTCTAAGATGTTCCCAGCACTGCAGGTTTCCTCTACAGAGGGGTCACTGGGTTGGGATGTGCCCCGTTGTCGCTGCCGGAGGTGTCAGGGATGGCGTCCTCTGTAAGGACAATCTTGTGGCCAAACAGCAACAGCCCTTTGCTTGGGAGTAGTAAAGAGCTGCTCGTTGTAAACAAAGGAAATTACTTAGGACGCCTTGAATAGTTAGGTGTGGGGAGGTTCAGATGCTTCCCACAAGGATCCAGCTGAGCTAGTAACTCTTCCCAGGAGGAGGTTCCATCTTCTCCCAGGACATGTAAACTGCCCCAGGCCAAATCCATGGATCCTAGGGGTGGAGACTCTTGACGAGGGGTGCCAAGGGAGAAGTTTTCTCATTTTCCCTTGTGTTGTGTATCTGCACGTGATGCGGGGTTACCTACACTTCATGAAATGTGGGCACAGCTGAGCTAGCGTAGGTGTTTGGGACAGTGGGACTGGACTGGAGGTTGTGTGGCCTCTCCGCCGACATCTACCCACTTTTCCAAAGTGAGATTGTGATAAAACCACTAAACCAACCCTCTACACGGCAGTGCATTTCAAAACCAGAGATGTGTCCACTGAACTGTGAAGGTGAACCGTGTCCCTTGCGAGTGCCCGCCAGCAACAGCCTTGCAGGCGAAAGTAACACTTGTGAGTGCTCCTTCATCAGAGTGTTTCTGGTCCTGCCAAGCACGGCAGATCCAGCCAGCAGCCCAGCGGGCTCGAGGGTCTTGGCCGTGACGTAACTGCCATGCCAGCTAGCCCCGAGTTGTGATTAGCCACCGTCTGCATTCTTCTGCAGCACAGATGTTGCTTAAATCTTTTAGTTGAGGTCTTAACTTATTTAGTGTGGATTCCTGCGAGGCCTCGCACTTGCATTATCATGTTTCTAAGCGCTGCTGTATGCGGAGGATAGTCTGCATTTCTGCTTTCTAATCAAACAGCAGCCTACATGCAAACACGTAATTCTGACATCCCTTTCTCCTGATGGGTGTGCTTTGCTGGCTTCCTGTTCTGGTGGGATAAGTTGATGGCACTCGTGAAGTACAGCGAGTTTGGCAGAGAGAAGCAAATGATCTGTCACTGAAGTGCAGGAATTGCTCTTACTGTTTTCACAGTTATTTGTGAACTGTTTTACAGGTGGACCCTGAAGAGAGAACTTCTTTCAGAGGGACAGCAAAAAATACAAGCGTGTCTGCAAGAAGTGGCTGATGAGGAGAGCAAAAAAGGAAATTTCAGGGCATGGTAAGAGATGTGAGTGGAGCTACAGTGCTGTAACTCAGCTTGTGTGGATGCAATTTCCCCAGTACGCACACCTGCTTAGGGACGTGTTGCACTCTTACTGAAAATAATAATCAAAGATTTGGAAAGTTTTAATTTCATGTCATTACTTCGAAAACAATTTGAGACAGTGTGATTTCCATGAATTTTAGGGAAAGTGATGATACAATTATGGTACTGACTGTAGAACTGGATAGATTGTCACATAAGGATTGAATCAAGCTGAAAGAGGTTTAAGTTGTGGCTGCCATGTGGATGGTGACAGCTCTCACTGCAGAGAGGGATGATCCAAGTGGTTTGGCCTCAAACCCTTTTGTTTTCCTGCTCACTGAATCTCTTCAGACAATCTCAGGTCATCTTCTCTGCTTACCTTCCACAGCGAGCGCTCGCAGAAATCTGGGAGTGGATTTTACAGAGGGAGCAACATTCCCACTGCCAGAATATCCTAGCGTTGTTCTGAAGTATTGCAAAAGGGATGTGGAGGAATCCATGGGGAAAAGATCTGTTGTCCCCGTGGCGTTCCTTTATGAAAAGTTTGAACTTGTTTATTTACGAGATTTTAATGAAGATGTCTGGTTTTGCAGCATTTGGATGATAAATAAAGCCAGCATTTACACACAAAATGTCATGATGCTCTTGTTGGTAGCAATAAGCAGACGTTGCTGGTAAGATATTTATCTGTCTGCAAAACATTCTGCAAAACCTTTGAGAAAAAGAGAAAAATGAAAAATTCATGCTTGATTTGGGTTTTACCAAAATATAAATGTTTTCTGGCTTCCTTCAGAAAAATATTTAAGTAAATAGATGCAAATATTGAAAAGCTACTGTATATGACTTAATGCTTAATATTTAGAAAAAAAACCCTTGCATATATTCCCACAAAAAGTATTAAATAGGGCAGAAATCGTACTATTAAATATGGAAAATGTAATGGGCTGAGATGTTGTACTGGAGTTGGAACATGGTATGAAGAAGTCAGGGTAGCTGAGAGTTTCCGTTTCCTCCAGGATGTAGAACAAGTGACAGAAGGGACTGTAGCTCCGCTTTCCTGTGAAGTATGTGTCACCACATTCCATAATTGTACCATTACAGGTGAAATATCCACCGGTCTGTAATGAAAATAAACATGGCTGGCAGAAACCTGACAAAATAACTATGCTAGAGGTAAAGTGGATTTCTCCTGAATAGAAACTCGATGATTCCAGAAATCAAAGTTCTGGGACGTTAGTTGGAAGCACAGCAGAGGTGAAAGGCATCAGTACTAGTTCTGTGATCCGGTGACCCAATTAGGATTGACATATGCAAATGACCTACTTGTGCTGAAGACGATTATTTGGTTCTCCTTCCGTGGATGCTGTATTACTGCATCCGTAGCATTCCGTGTTTATGGGCCAGTGTACAGCGAGCTTAACTCTGGACCAAAACACAGAGTGGATCCTGACATCCGTGTGAAATAACGATTGCAGAGGTGCAGATCCCGTCGTCAGGCACGTAATTGAAATGGACACTTCAATGAACTGGAGTCTTGAGATGTCTTGGAACAATCTTGGGAGATTTTGCTTTCTTCCAAAGTCGTTCCATTCTTTTGAAGGGGTCAGCTGAAGAGGACAGGAGTCATAGGAAAGTGAACAGAGCTTCTGAAGGAACTGTATTCGTATCTCTAATAGCAAAAGACATTATCATGGAATATTTGAAGGCACTTTTCTGCTTGATTTTCCTATTATTAGTGAAACTAAAATAATTATTCTAGTTATATTTCTAATAATCACTATAAGGAATGGGCCAGATTCCTGTTACCAGGCTATTTTTATACCTCTTCAAATGGAGCTCTAAGTGGGTGCAAATTACCTCTGTAACTTCACAGAAGTGAGTGTGTGCATCCCATTATTAGGAGCATTTAAAAGAAGGGCTGATAGAGAAGCACCTGCGCTAGCAGAGCTCACTGCACATTTCTGATTCTCAAACTTTTACTTTTTTTCTCCCCTTCTAGAAAACAGCGGAGAGAATTTGGTGCTAATGAAAGGCTGATTTCACAGCACTGGAAAGTAGAATTCTGTTTACACCGTGAGCAGCTTTGGTGAGTATTTCTCTAACGATTCAGTCAACATGCCTCTGTTTGAGTTGTGAGTCTGTGCTGAATCGCTCTTCACAGCCCTTAAGTCCTTATTTAGCTTTTACTCAAAACTTCCTCAAACAGACTAAGATCAGAATCAGCTGAAATTCTTTTGTTTAATATTTGGGTGAAAAATTCCATAGCCTCTTCTTCCACACACAAGATTTTTGAGCATCCACTGCAGCTGCCAGCGAGGGTCATGCCCGTAACGTTGGCAGTCAGCGTTGTCAACACTGGCTGGCTGGAAATCGCCAGCTCTTCTTTATCTGCACTCTGAAACAGCTGTTCTGGGGCAGTGATTTCTGGCAAGTTGCGATGAGCTGGAATTAAAAGTAAAGTCAAGTCATCCTGTTTTCAAATCCGCGTACATGCTCCTACACTCCAACTCCTACATGTGTACACATTCTTGAAGGAATCTCTGAAGTAGAATTAGTTTGCAGCAGCGTGGGATATTTAATCAAAGTCAGTACTTGCTTGAGCCACGCATAAACGGGTCAAACTGCGGCTCGAGGTGCCTTCTCCTAACCCTTGTGCAGGGACGTTGGTGGCACGGATGGCTGCTGCTAGAGCTGCACTCGTTCCTTGGCTCTCGTTCCTGCAAAGCTGCCAGGTGCAGAAAGAAGTACACGGTGTAACTCTGACCTTGGCTATGTAGCAGTGAGCCAGAGGGTTTCCTTTTAAGTCACTGCACGGAAAGAGAATCAGGAGGGCATGTTGGAGTGGAAGTTTGCGTAGATCTGGTGGGGTAGACCTTGCCGTACTCAGCTGGAATCCCACCGTATGTGAGATGTGATCTCTCTGCGGTGCAGCCTGGGGTGCAGCTGAGGTCAGCCAGGCTCAGGTCTGTCCCCAGCTGAAGCTGATAAGAATAGGAGAGAACAGAAAATAACAAACAATTGTCATCAGAGTTTTTCTTGTCTTTGTAAACTGACCATTCAAAATGCAGCAGCGTTGACTAGCGCTGATCTTACTCCCTATTGGAAAATAACCTTATGTAGCCCAAATGTTCAGGGGTGGGTGAAGAAAAGAGGTTTCTAACAAATCTTTCTTGAATTCCCTGTCACCTGAACGGAACTGCACATGCAGCTGTCCCAGATGGGCCTGCTCCCCCTTAGAAATGTCTGCAAGTTTGGGTGTCCAGTGATGGGAGAGATACAGAACCACAGGTCTTCATCTGTGGTGCTGCAAATGGAAGTTGTGTATCTGAACCTGGACCATACTCATTGGTGTGCCCGTGGAGTCACAGGGATGTGGCAATCCTAGCAAAACTCTAAACAGTTTTAGAAAACGAGCGATTCTTTGTAGCGTGCTACCAGAGCTGTGGCTTTCAGTAAGTTTTCCAGAGAGATTAAAAGTTACGTAATGGAGAATACTCCTGCACTTTGATTAAATTTAAACGTACATGGGTACAATGTAGGCCTTGGGATGGGTGGTGGTAGAAATAATTGCTGTGAGCTGGGCAGAGTGTCTGGTGACGGCGGGGATTTTGCAATTCCCAGTGACTTTGAGGACGCTGTACTTACAGGGCTAATAGCACAATTTCCAAGTCAGGGGAACAGTCTCCATGTAGGCTACAGTCACCACTGTTTTTCTAGTTTGGATACTGGAAGATGAGAAGATCTACTTGAGTGAGTCAGTTGTGTGAACCTCCCCTGAAAACATTAATGTTTAATTTTAGGGTTTTTTTGAACTCCGGAAGTGAACTCAGGGATGCTACTTCTGCATTTTAAGTCTCCAGTGAAGCAGCTTGTGCGGTTTTGATTCAGTCCTTATTCATGTCTGATTCAGCCAGATTCCCACAGAATTCAGGGAGAAAAACCGAGTGATAATCTGTCACAGAAATTACTCATCACATTTGGCAATGGGACTTGACCTTTGTCTCTTCACTAGTTACATGTTGCAGCCACCTTTTACCTCCTCTGTTGCCATCCGTCTGTTAATTGTCTGTTTTTCTTCTCCCTTCCCCCAGTATTCTCTCCAGCAGTGTCACTCATCTGCGTTCATCCTTTTCTCCCTTCACCTTTGGAAGGTGGTGGACAATTTGTGCAGCCCAGGTGTAACTGGGATTGTTGGAGAGCACGAGAGAGGTCTGTCCTTACCCCTGGGACAGGCTGAGGGGTTTTGCCTTCTTTTTGGCGGCGGTTGGCAGCAGTGATCTTTGTGTGGATGATCCTTGTGTGGATGAAGCGCTGGAGAACGTGTAAGGGATGTCACTGCTTGGACTAGCGTTATCGTTAGAAGTAATTCCTTACCCGACTTGCTTTATGTTTCAATTCCATGATAATGTCACTCACTTTAGCAGCTTTGAAAGTTACTTTCAGAGAGCTTTTGCTCTCTGCTGTATTCAGCAGAGGTGTTGAGTACCTGTGGGAAGAGCAGGGATATATTTATTGTACCGTGTCAGGGGAAGAAGGGAGTGGGAAGCAGCCACTCTTCTGGTCTTGTCCACCTTATGACTGAATTGATTTCCCCGTGGAAATTCACCCGAGATTTCTTTTTAGCAAGCCTACCTCTCTAGGGAAGATTCACGACAGCGCTGTGATCGTGCTGATCACAAGCTACCTGCAGCCTTTGCACTACAGTCCCTCCTCTTCTGACAGGAATAGGAAGGGGCTCTGGAGACGAATCTCTCCTCAAGTGGCATTTCCTGCTTTTTATCTTTTCCCCTTTCTGGTGGCAATATAGTATTAAGTTGCAATGGATCATGACCTTAAAGTGAAGGAGTAAAATAAGCTGGCTCCCGCCTGAAATCCCAGGCGTGCAGCGTTCTCTCCCACACATTCTGTCTGTGCTATTTATTTCTTCTTTCAGGATTTATGCTTATTAGCACTGAGTCCTCCTGTTGCTGCGTTCAGCTCCAGCTGCTCCCATCTGTACACAGTGATGCTATTCTGTGCAGTGCTACTTCTGCAACAGCAAATTTTACTGTAATTAAATTCCCAGGTGAGAAATACACAAGAGAGAAGGACTCGGAGCAGACAAATGGGGAGATCTTCAGGGTTCCAAAAAACTCCTGAAAGCTCTTAGAGATTGTTGCTTTTACAGCAAATGCTGGCTGAAGACTGACAAATACTTGACAAGAAGAGCTCCACAGACTACCTCAAAGTGCCTGTAAGCCACTGCTGGCTTACAAAGAATTGAGATAACTTTACTGAGTGGTACTGATTACTGCAGGGGAGGAAGAATTATTAAGAGTCTGGGTGAATTTTACTTACTTGATAGACCACACAGTTAAAAAAAGAAGTTCTAGGAGAATGTTTTTCGTATATATTAAACATTGATCCATTCAAAGCATTTCATATATTTGGCATTTAAGTTAGACTTAATTTAATAACATGACTTAGAATATCATTTGACATCAAAGATGCAGAGTCTTTGAATTTTTTATCATCCTTCTGAATCTCTTCAAGTCCTTGTCAGTGTTTTAGCAGTCTTTTATGGCTAGGTTAAAGCACATGTAGAAATTTCCAAGGTTTTATTGGAAACAATTGCTTGTTTCCATAACAAAGTGTAAAAAAAAAAGTAACACAGTGGCCTAAATGTAGATGAGAGACCATAAGATGCCTTGTTAAAAATAATAAACACACCAAACCATTAAGAAAGCATATGTAAGCTCCTAAAGTTGAGATTAGACAAGAAAAATGCTGACTGAATCACAACGGCAAGCCCTTCATCTCTCCAGGGGTCAGGGGATATTTTAAAAAGTAGAGTGTTTTTTCCTCCTTACTAAGACTCTTACTAAGTCTCTGTGTTGCTGCTTACGCCGAGTCCTTTCTGACAGCGTTCAGTTCCTTCCACACAATAAGGAGCTACTATATGTTCTGGAATGTAAGGCTTCACAGAGGTTATTCGTCTTTAGCTGCATGACTGATTAGGTGTAAGAATATCCCCATTTCTTTCCATATAAAAAAAGTGTTTAATTCATATTCTCTGCTCTGTTCAGGGTGGTGTCGAGAGGCAAGGTATTTGATCCGCCTTTAACTTTCATGTCACAGTTGGGTCTTTTAACTTCCATTTGCAACTGATGTTTTAGTTGGGAAGAATGTTGATGTCCCAGTGTGTCCTCTTTTGGTGAGGAGAAGGTGATGGGAGGCAAACAGCTGTTAAAAACACTTTGATAGAGATCGTGTCAGTAGATTTAACCTGTCAGGCAAGACTTAATCTCTGAGTGAAAGCTTGAGGGTATCCAAGCCAAAACCCACCTGCTTCTAGGCAGCATTTCCTTGCTGTTACGATTTTATGCTTTAACACTTACTGTCTGCTGCCATCAACAACTCACCAACATAAAACCATGTAAGCTTCAAAGAGTGAGAATTGTGACCTCAGATCCAACCTGGATCCAAGCATTTTCTGTATCCCATGTGCTAATCCCACAACACCAAGAGGTTTATTTGTAGTACCGTGACAGGAGGTGGGAGATGTCCAAAGTGTTGTGTTTATTCCTCAGTGGGCTTCAGAAGAGCACAAAGGCACTATCCAGGCTTACTTCAGTTCTTGTTTATACTTGGTTTTGCCACAAAACACCCTCTGTTCTGGGTTCCCATGTGCAGGGAGTCCATCCAGACGTTCTAGCAGTTGTACTTTGCTTTAGGAACTGAAGGACATAAGAGGTCTCAGAGACATCTCTGGGACACCATGACTTGAGACAGACATCCCCTGGGCATCTCTGATCTCCTGCGGAGCCCCAGAGGCGAGGAGAAGCTGCTCTTCCTTGTCAGAGCCTTCCGGGGTGGGAAGAGAGATCCTTATTGTCATTGTTCTCTTGAAACAAAGGGGAGTGCATTTAAAACAAATCCTTTTTTATATTGCTGAACTCCCCCGACTGCCTTCAGAACTTGCACAATGCAGGCTTCTCTGAGTAGGCAGAGATGATTTTGTAAGAATTGACTTCACAGATTGGTTCTGTTTTGCTCTTGCCATGGGGTGAGCAGGGTGAATGCCACAACGAAACAAAGGAAACCATGCCTTCAGCCAGGGTCTCCTCTGCAGCCCTGCACGCGCGCTCAGGCCAACTAGTAGCAGCAGCAGAACTGAGAAACAACGTTTTAACTCCACAGATCCCTGGAGTATATAACACATGTTCTCGGCAGGATTAGGAGCCAGAACGTGGTTCCTCATCCATGCATAGCGGGGCCGAGTGCTAGACTGAGTCTCGCTGCACTTCTGGAAGTCACGTGTTGTGATGCAAACAAGACCTGTGAGTTAGTCTCAGGTCTCCAGCGATTTACCACCATGTCAGCACCCACAGGCAGAGCCAGCCTGCTGCTCTGCTTCGTAAAGAAAGTATCATGGGATACATTACTCGAGATAACCCGCAACCTAAGTCAATATGTCACAATACGTGTATCATAATTTCACCTCTAAGATGCAGGGGAACGTAACTCACTCACCGTTCCTCATGATTTCCTTAGATGAGCTGGAACCTGAAGAAATGATCTGTTTATCTGTGAATGCAGAAACGGGTTGAATGTCACATTTTTACTGATAAAGTAACTGAAAGGGAGAGTGTAGGCCTTGCGTCTTCCAGGTGCTCATCTGTGTTCTAATGAGATGAAAAACTGGCCAGGGTTAGACTCCTCAGCACCCAGAAGAAGCACTATGTGTGGCCCCTGGTCTTTCCATTCCACGTTGAGTGGTTTTTCCCTGCTACCTAACTTTGTGTAGTGATCCTCTGAGGAATGAGATCACTTGTTGACCCTCTACCAACCTTGTATAAGCTTGATTTTTGTTGCTTTGAAAATTAGGGTGCCAGAGTGAGAGTCGTGGGTATTGTGGGAGAGTTCTGCAACTGTCTGAATGTCATCAACATATCAGTGAAGATTCTGCGTGCACACGATGTGGAGTAAGGACCACATGGTGATGACAAACTGACCCTGACCTCAGAGGGAATCCACATCACACCAGCTGGACCCAAAAGTAAAGAGAGCCAAAGAGGGCTAGTGGGGGCAAGAGTGGGCCAAGAGGACCAAAGAGAGCCAGCGAGAGCCAAAGAGGTGTAAAGAGAGCCCAGAACACCCCTGCATACGCTAATGAAGATTGCAGAGAGAATTCTAAAGATGTATGACTACCGCACTCATCTTTCCACCCAAACCATACTACACGTCACCTGAGGGGGTGGAAACCCTGTGATTTTGAGGATTAAAAGATAGAGAAAATGTTTGTTAGATGGGGAGAGAAGAACCTCAACATCTGATGGCCCAGTGGACGGGCTGTGTTCTCTTCCTCCCTCCCTCCCCGCCCAGGCAGGGACCTCTCTGGGTAAGCGCCGAACCTTTCACCCCCAGGTTGTTGCGTTACTACTATTTCTGCCAGCAATATTAACCTGAATTGGTAGCACCGTTGCAGTGGGTGAATTTATCAATGGCAATCTCGAATCTGTTCTGTCGCTCTCAATACAGTAACTAATCTTGAATTATTTGTGAATCTGACTCAGCGGAAGTCCTTTGTGGGGACTCTGATGAATGGATCAGTGAAAGTTCTGTAACTCAGGCAGACAAATATCGAAACTGCATTCCTTTAATGCGACAGTAAAATTGGCATCATGGGCCGGATTGCCATGGATAAACCGCTCCAAAAATATACGTGTGCATCATCCCAAGCGGGACTAGAGTGGGCCCAGAAATTCTGGGAAGATGAAGATAAAATAGTAAAGCGATACAATGAGGTGTTGCAGCAACCTCTGCGTTTTGAACGGGGACGGTTAGGAACGTGAGTAGATACCCCCCTAGTAGAAAATGTGAAATTAAAGAAGGAAGATGAGCTGCTTAAAGCATTACTGTTGGCTGCTGGTGAACAATCGATAGAAAGTCTGTTTGGGGAAAAGTTGCGTTCTGTGCTAGAATCAATGCTGGTGCCTATTGACTCTGCGGCCCAGAGCTGCAAAATCGCTTGGTATACTAACCCTGAAACGCAGGATGGAAATCTCTGTGAAGATGATGATGATGACTACAGTGAACCAGAGGAGAGTTCCAGGTACCCCTATCTGTATAATCCATACAACCGCTCGCTAGAACTGACGTCACAAGGGATGGGGAGAACGATGCTCATACCACTCTGTGGACTGTCCCGTGGGCTCCTACTGACTTAGCCAAGCTGCGGGAAAAATCCTCACGGCACCCAGGGGAATCTGAGACTAAATACTTGTGGCGTGTCTCGCTCACAGGAGGGGACAGCATTCTGTTCAGTGAAGAGGAAGCAGGAGGCTACTGGGGTCCTGGAGTATTTCTAACCACCATGCCGGGTGATGGTGATCATTCATTGACCACACAGGCTGTTAACTGGGCCGGCGGTATTGATCCACAAGACAGGGGAGACCCCCGTGTGATAAAGACCTCGGGGTCTGCTGACGTGCCTGTGTCTGTGCAAAAGGCAGCCTGTATCCAGGCAGTGTGTGAGCGGAACTTGTCAAGGAGATCCCTGATGTTAGCCCGTGGATCCCGCCAAGTTAACCCCCCTTATCCGCACACTCCCAGATAGTCTAAAGACAGATGTGGCAAATGTACAGGATTGCATGCAAGCTGCCTGCGATGCTGTGCAACAGGCTGGTGTGACGGAGAGAACGGGCAGAACAGGCTCCTGTAACCACCTGGGGTGATTTTGTACAGGAGCTGGTAGCTTATGGATGCAGGATGGGCTGGTTCAGCCCTTGAGAAACCCCACTATGGATGAGCCCATCAAGTCCATACTACTCAGTGGAAACCAGAGGTCCAACCTAAAGTTGCTGAGGAGCACAATGACCTCTGGCGACAGGTTGTGGAGATGGGAGCGTCTCAGCAGTTGTTACAGGGCTCATCCACGCTGGCCTCCGAGCTCCGGGAAAGTTGCTGAGCAGGAGAATTCACTCACTAAAGGGAGACTGGTCACCAGGGAAGCCCCCGGCTCCTGACAAACCCATACCCTCGGCACCGCCGAGGGGTTTGATTAACAGGAAAGGGACACTGCAAAAAAATGTATATCCCCAGGGAGGACAGCGAGCTACCCGGAGGGTGTTAGCTCTGCAGTGGCTCTTTAGCCAACGTCACGGACCGGTTACTGCTGTACCTGTGGGCCCTGGAGAGTTTTTATAAATTTTGTTATTGATACCGGCGCCCAAATATCAGTGATGACTAAAAAGAGCACAGAACAGGCAAATGTTTAACCTGGTCACCACAAAATAAAATTCACAGGAATTGATGGGATCATAAAGGAATGTCCCATGGCAAAGATCACCTTATGGCTTCCAGGAGAAGGTAGATTGGCTCAAGCTGAAGTATTGCTGGGCGCAGCCAATACTAACGGATTGGGATTTCTTATTTGGCAGAACATGGAAACTCCCTGATGGCTCAGTTTGGAGCATCACTGGGTGAATTAACACAGGAGAGGATGAGACAAAAGGTATAAATTGATTAGAGATGTCTATACCCTTCAAAATTTACCAATGTGGAACAGTATCCACTGCCAGCAACAGCACAGTCCGGCATTGACGGGGTGGTAACAGACTTGGAAAGAAGAAGAATTATCACTCGCACTCACTGCCTGTATAACGCTCCTGTCTGGCCGGAAGAAAGGCCCAACAGAGAGTGGTGGTGTACAACTGATCACAGGCGATGGAATGTGAATACTGCACCTTTGACTGCAGAGTTCGTAACCCAGATCCAGGGCTCGTCTCACACATGGATGGCAACCCTAGATATAGAGGAGATTTTTTTAATGATTACTTGGAAAGGGGTACAATATACCTTTAACAGGCTGCCCCAGGGCTACAAGAATTCCCCCACTATTGCCCATAAGACCTTGGCAAAAGTTTTTACAGCAACTTCTAGCCCACCAGGCATTACCATCAATATATCGATGAGATATTGATAGGGGGAGACAATTCAGAGGAAGTCAAGCACACTCTAGAAGGTGTGCGACAAAAAATAATAACCCTAGGACTAGACATTCCTCTGTCTAAGTGTCAGCGACCTGCCCAGGAGGTTAAGCTTTTAGGGGTCTGGTGGATAAAAGGAGCTGCTTCCGTTCCCCCAGGTATGCTGGAGAGAATGGAGCATGGGCAGGAACTGTTGAAGAGGAGCTACAGCAGCTGTTGGGGACTCTGGGTTCCTGGCATAAACATGTCCCTGGTTTTTCTATTATTGCATGCCCATTGTATAACCTGTTGAGAAAAAGAAAAAAATGGGAATGGGCTGAACAGCAGGTGAAGGCACAAAAGACCTCAGTCAGAGAATTAAGGTTGTTGCAGCAGCTAGATCCAGTCCATCGATCTGATCCCATTCATGTGGAATTCAGTGAGCATGGTTCTCATTGTCATTTCTGGAGGAAGAGACCAGATGGGCCTGAGAGACCATTGGAATTCAGCTCTCACTCCTTTAATGATACCGAGAGGCGATATTTGGATCTCGAAAAGGGCCTGCTATCCTTAGCACGAGCTGTAGAACCATCTGACCACATTAGGAGAGACCAGAGTGTGATTACCAGGGGCCCCTTCCGCCTCTTAGACCTAGTTTGTAAGGGTGCAGTGCCACCCACAGGCATCGCCCAGAAACCTGCCGTGCGCCTGTCTGGAACTATCAATGAGATAACGCCTGTCACGGAAGGCAGCGTTAAATTATCTAAGTTACAGAAAGACATAGATAGCACATTACTACCCCAGACCCCACCCAGTAAGCCGTGTCCTCACCGAGTGAGTGAACTGATCAGTGGCAATCTCAAATCTGTTCTGGTGCTTTCAGTAAAATAACTAATTTTGAATTATTTGCGAATCTGACTCAATGAAAGTCCTCTGTGGGGACTCTGATAAACAGATCAGTGAAAGCCCTGGATCTCTGGCAGACAAACATCAAAATTATGTTCCTTGAATGCGACAAGCCAAAGAGGCGTAAAGAGAGCTGAAGGGGGCCAAAGTAGGCCAAAGATAGCCAGAGAGAGCCTCAGAGAGCCAAGGAGGTGTAAAGAGAGCCAAAGTTGTGTAAGAGAGCCATGGAGAGCCGAAGAGGACTAAATGGGGCTAAAGAAAGCCAAAGGGTGCCAAAGGGGTGTAAGGAGGCTTGGCACAGCACGCAGCTTTTCCTACAGATTAGCCCGTTACCCGCTGCTGACACTCACCTTCAGGTAGTGCTCAGGACCTGCAGAGCTACAGGGCTTCCTGGTGACACTGAATTTTTCAGAGAAGCTCTGTCTGTGCCCACTCTGGGGCTCTGTGCAGCTGCAGATCTGTGCGTTGCTTCTTGGCTATTCCAGACCAGGTGTTCCTGCACCTGCCAACGAGCACTAGCTCCCATGCCCTTCCCTCCAAGGATACCTATAGAACATGGCAAAAATGGTAATTTTTGAATCAATCACGTTTCTTCCATTTATTTGCCTCAAGTCTGGCCCTTCCGGTGCTGGTGGCTAGAC
This sequence comes from Eurystomus gularis, assembly GCA_013400335.1. Taxonomy (NCBI): domain Eukaryota; kingdom Metazoa; phylum Chordata; class Aves; order Coraciiformes; family Coraciidae; genus Eurystomus; species Eurystomus gularis. The sequence continues at coordinate 706,525 of VZZY01005983.1, forward strand.
CGTTTTTCTCCTTTGAATCAGATTTGGAGTGGGTTTCTGTTTGACCAAAAATGTTTCGATGAAAAAGTAGAAATAAATTATTATCTTTTAAACAAAATAATTCCAAAGACTGTGCAAACCAGAGCCAGCTTAGGCTCTCCTCCTTGGCAGGAAACGAGCCCTTCAGAATAAAAAGCTCACCTTTCAAAACAGCCAGCAGCTGAATCTGGAGGAGGCTGACTCGTCCCTAACCCCAGTGTCTGCGTCCGTCTGTCCTGTCTCTGGGTGACGGAGCAGAGCCGTGTCCACAGCAGGACTGTGCCACTAACAACAGCCCACGTCTGATCTGGACCTTATTTGGAGCGTTGTTTCGTGGCGCTTAAACATACTCCTTCCTATAGGAAAACCCTGTTGTGAGTAGGCACGTAAATACGGTTCTTTACTTCATACTCTGTAACAACACCTTACGGCCAGGCATCGTACCCAGGATACTTATCTTTAAAGAATGTAAAAACAATATTCCAGATCAGTTATGTCCCAATCATTGTTACAACCCTCAAGACTACCTTTAACTGCAAAGTTTCTACTAGGAAAAAGGCAAGACTTCCCTTTTAGTTTAGATGTACGTTAATTTCCTGCAGAAAAATTGGCTTTCAGCTTCCCAAAGTGAAATGATTCACACGGACTTTGTGAGCTTTGGATCAAGGAGCTGGACGAGGATCAAGAGCCCGTTTCGTATGAACTTTGGGCCATGAGATTTGCACGCGCGGGAGATGGAGTAATGCAGAATTTGATGGTGGCATTTCATACATCGCAGTATTTATAATTAGATTATTTATGTTTCAGCCATCTTATGTCTTCTCTGGTGTTCAGTTCTATTTGTTGTTTCATTTATGTCGATCTCACTTGCACAATCATACGTAATTTCCTGGTTTTGCCATCATCTTTCCCAAAAGCAGATGACAAAATAAGGGAGTGCATGCCTGATTCCTCCCAGAGTCACTTTTCTTGAAAGTAAATGTACACTTTATGAGGAAAAACCAACTGAAATTCAACTAAAATCCATCTGGTGGAGTTGTGCTACAAGTTATAAACCTTCTGTGTTGTTGCCGTTACCTTTGTTCTCATACTGCTCTTGACCGCAAGGGACACCAGATTTCTTAACTCTGTGCCTTGTGTCTATTCAGGCCATATTCAAATATTTTTAAACTGTCTTTGAAAGTCTCTACTTAAAGCTACGGTTAGAGAGAACACCTGAGCAGAGAGGCAAGGACCTTACAGAGACTGATGTTTAGGGTTTTGTATCAACCACGTTCCTACTTTGATTTGCAGTCCCTTAAATGTGTTTCTAGCTTCATTTTCAAACAAAATCAAAGGCTGTTTATTCCTACTGTGGAATAATTGGGAGCAGTTTTTACTGCACGAAGACTGAGGAACTCTGAAAATCTTCAGATTTTTTAAACAGATGTCCTCTTTAGGTAAGGTACCTCAGACTTAGCCCACTCATTGCAGAGGTGAAAGATGCATGGGAAAGTAAGAAGGTCTCTTGAGTTCAGCACTGGGCAGTGCTAGTCAGCTCCCTGCATCACTCTCCCTGACCACAGTTCCATACCGTAAGGCTTAGCCCTTGATGTCAGAGTGGTAGGAGTTGGAAGGGACCTCTGGAGATCATCTCGTCCAACCCCCCTGCTCCAGCAGGTCACCCAGAGCAGGGGGCCCAGGATCACATCCAGGCAGGTTTGGAATCTCTCCAGAGAAGGAGACTCCACAACCTCTCTGGGCAGCCTGGGCCAGGCTCGGACACCCTCACAGAAAAGTTTCTCCTCCTGTTCAGCTGGAACCTCCTGGGTTCCAGTTTGTGCCTGATGCCCCTTGTCCTGTTGCTGGGCACCACTGACAAGAGTCTGGCCCCATCCTCTTGCCCCCTGCCCTTTAGCTATTGATGAACATTGATGAGATCCCTTCTGAGTCTTCTCCAGGCTAAACAGCCCCAGGGCTCTCAGCCTTCCCTCGGCACAGAGATGTTCCAGCTCCCTCAGCATCTTTGTAAGATGAGTATTGTATAGTTTGTGGCCCTCAGTCTTGATTTGGCCATTTTCACTTCCATCCAGCCTCCTGCCATTGACAGAGGCCATGAGTTGCTGAGCGCAGCCACCTGCCAGTCCGGTGCGGTGGGCTGCAGGGGAAGCTGCCACAGAAGGAGAGAAAGCTCCTCTTCAGAAAAGTCGCTCTCCTCATCCTTCCTGCGTCTGTGGTGGGCTGTAGCACCTGTGTGCTTACAGCAGAGACTGATAGATAAGGAAACAGCAGCTCCTGTGACGGTGAGGTCCAGACCCATGATTCAGCCTTTTGGAGGTTGGAGAGCTGAGAGTTATGTTAATATGGAAAATGAAGAAGGAACAGAAAACATAAATCCGTTTTTTTTCAGGCTCCCTTTGTTTACTTTCCATGAATATTCAGATTCCACTTTCATGAACATTTACCAAAAGCCAGTTTTAAAAGTTCATAAACCAGTATTTGCAGGAAATGAACTTCAAATTTGCTCTCAGAACAGCTTGTTCTTATGACTGGGCAAGAAATGGAAATAAGATCATTTTACTTACCTGACCATGCACTATTAGTTCACTTCCAATAAAAGCAGGGTGCTTTTAGTCTTCAAGAGGAGATTGCATTAGTTCTTAGTTGTGAATGTTTTGCTCCATTTTATCATGCAGCAAGAACGTTGTTTTCCTTCTTCCACCTCTGTTTTTGGCTGCAGATACCTATATGGAGTCAAAGTTGCCAATCATCAGCTGTGGAGCACGTTATACTTGCAGTCACATCAGATGCCATTTAAGATGGTCTGGAGTATTAAAGGTATTTAAATGCAGACCAAGCCCTGAAGAGCATAATCCCCTTTGCTTGATAGGAGAGGGCTGGGTCAGTCTGCTGGGAAGACGAGCCCAAGCAGGATGCACGTTCAAGGAGGACGGTGGTGGAAACACGCCAGTTATCCAAGGAGCTTACTTGACCCTTGTGGTCAGTGAGCTGAAGCTCGTGCTTACTCTGTGCTATAAAATGCTCCAGCTTTCCAGCCTGTCACTCTGTAAAAAGCCTGAGATCAAAGTCTCTGCTACGTGTTTGGTTTGCTGTCAAAACTGTCCTTCACACTTCCCAGAACTCCAGGGCTTTGTTGTCATCTTTAATGATTTTTTAGCATTCTTCATAAATGGGGATTTCCTTGCTCAGCCGGAGCTCAGTGTTTGATTAAAAACCTTGAGCTCAACCTTGGGCTCACTAAGCACATGCAGAATAAAACTCGAAACTGCACAGAGGAATGCACATCAAAGTGTCGGGGTCTACCTGACAAAAAGAGATATCGTTCACCTTGAGGAGTGGAGCGAAGGCTCGGCAATTAATTCAACCCGAATCTTCAAATGCCTTGAAGAAGAAACACCGCTGCCTTTACTGGCCCTGCTTCACCCAGAATTCACTCAAAAGTATCGAAAAATGGGGAAGTATCCAAAAACTGGAGCCGGGTTTCAAGTTTTTTGTGAGAGCAGGTGAGTTTCAGGTTTCGTTACCAAGTTTCAGGCAGCTCTATAATCTGTAGCCTCCACGTCTGAAGGTAAAGCAGGCTGGTGCCTACAAAGAAAAGCACTTTGCAGTAGTAAATGGAAGGGATTATCTTCAAGGCTTCCAGTGAATACAGCTGCTGGATAGTGGTTTATTTGTTCACTTCCTAGGGATAAAAAAAATGAACTTGTCTTAAGCCATTCAGGTTTAAGACAGGCTTTTTCTCCCTGGTTGGAGGGAAAGATTAGCACTTATTAGAGCCTAATCATAATCATACCCATTTATAAATAGGGCTTCAAATTGTCTAAAATATTTAAATGTGATGAAATGGAAATAGTTAAGACAGCTGAAGTCTTAAGAGGAAAAAAAAACCCCAGGAAAACCTGAAGATTTAGCTACAAAGATTAAAGTAGCTTTCATGGCAAAGCCCTAAGAAACTAAAAGAAAATAAAAGATCAGAAGAAGGAAAACAGCAGCCTTTGCTAATGTCTGTACAAGGCAAATTAAGTTATAGATGCACTAAAATGGCTTAAGCAATTTTAGAGACTTAACCATTTAGTTGCTGTTTCACAGCCAAAGACAACAGAACCGTTCTCCCTCCGTCATTTGATTGTCCGGGTGTTCAGACAGTCGTCGCTTTTCTTATAAATGGGTGTTAAAGCGTTCAGGCGTATTCAAGTATTAAAAATAAAAATGGCACTTTTTCCCAAACTGTAGGAAGGGGAGAACTTACCTTCTTGTTCCTACGCAGATATTGTAGTGACAAAGCAAGAGAGTTACCCACTGATCACAAGGCGAGGCCAGGTGACAAGTGTTGTCTTGAAGATACTCTCCATTTTAGCCCCCTGAAATTTCCACCTCTGCCCAGGGCCATCCTCCCTTTTTGCTCAAAACCTTCACCATCATAAATGAACATGGTCTTTTTTGCCCAAACCTCTGAGAAGCTTATGAAGAGCTTTTTCTTGAAGGCTTTTCAGTAGAGAGCTGGTGTGAAAAGCGCAGTGGTATCCATTGGTGAGAGGGGTTTGCTGCCATGCTTAGTACCAACAACGATTTTCTCCAGGGGCGTGCATTGTGAGATGTAGCCATCAAGGCTGAAGATCACCGTACTGTATTCAGGCAGATGGACAGCAATTTTTTTCTGGATAGGTAGGGAACTGACAGTTGGGTTTTTACGGAAGGATAGGCTGAATTTGGTTTGCTCCTTCTCCTCCCCAGTTACTGACCTATGACAACAGGTTTTTAGATGCCCAGGGTTATGCAGATGTGAGCCTCCGCGCACCTTGCACCCCTTCCTCTCTTCCTCAGACTCACACGCTACTTTTCTTACCCGACATCCCAAGTCTCTAACGCTGCTTTCCACACAGCCGTTTGTAAGACTGTTGCTGCCTTTCCCCGACTTGTCATTAATACAGGTCTCATGTAGGTCTTTGCTGGTTTAGGGCAGCGTTCATCTAAACCAAAGTGAGCAGTTCTGGTGGTCAAAGTGTTCCTTCAAACTTCACAAGTGCCGCGTCCCAGCTTCTCCCTGTTCTGGAATAAGAAAAAACAGAGGTAGTATGTCTAAGATTATTGTTGTTTACAATAATGTGCACAAACTTCCAGGAAGAATTGAAACTAAGAAATCCTCAACTGAACGTTATATATTGACATTCACTTGACGTGGTCAGTGGGTGCACCTCAGCTTTGCCGTTTGTTCCTGGAACAGCTTGGTTGAGTTTCTTCAAAGCCTTGCCAAAGTATTCCTATGTCATCATCGATATTTTCTTCAAAAATTGGATATGAGAAACAGTAAATGGGCAGGTTATATGTGAATAATGATTAGCATCAACAGCAACACCAAGTTATTTCCCGCAGCAGAAACTGGACTGTGATGCTTAGGGAACTTTAGTATCAATATCAACAACCTATTTTCCATGTTTTTACATTATGATTTTGGACTTGGGTATCTTAGTTCTGCCTGAATACTGCTAGAGATGCCAGAGGCCTTCACTAGATAGATTTCTTGCTGTGCTTTTCGCAGAAAACCATTTACAAAATGCCGTAATTGAATGTAATCATTGTCAACACTGGTACCCTACAAATGAGCCCTCTCGCCAAGTGAAGTCCTAGTAGAGCCCACAAAAAAGCACTTACTACCTCGTAACGACACGAGGGTGCGGCTGCTACAATACAGGGGTGGCTGCCAGCTACATCTGAAGTAAAATGACAGCCGTGGTCATGGTCCCCCAGAATTTTCGATGGAGCAATTAGCATATGTTCAATACTGGGCTATAAACAAAGATGCCTTTATAGTGCAAATTTTGTAGTCTAGTTATTGGCTCATTACTGAGAGAAGACAAGACAGAATATCTATTAGGATATTGCTGACAATAGGACAAATAAAGAAGAGAAATATTGAAGCTGTGTCTAAAAAACTCAACAAATAAGCAAGCAAGCACAAAGCAGCTGTTGTATTAAGGAGAATGGAAGAAAAAAGAGAAAAAAGAAAAAGCTTCACCGTGAAAGAGCTTCACTGGAGTCCTTTTTTGTCCCAATAAGCAATAGAAATTAATCATCTCTGCTGGCATGTCAGAGTTACAGCCTGAAACACGAGTCCTGCAAGTAAATACAAACGTACAAGTGAAGATCTTGCTGTTCAAAAATTAATGTAAAAATCATTCCAGCAGAGGAATAAGATCTTCCAATTCCAGCAAGCTGACAAAAGAAAGAATTAGACACCAAGTCACACTGTGCATGAATTAATATGGATTTCAAATACAGCTCCTTGATAGCTGGCTTAAGATGAACTGACAATTATTGCACAGGCAAAGAATAAGCTGCTAGAGGAACAGAATGTGTATTCTGCAATTCAAGTTTTCTCATCTTTTTAACACTTAATGAATAAAAACAGTACTGAGCTATTAATAATGAGATTCTGATTTCAGAAAACTACGTTTTACTATAGGTATGTGATTATTCCACAGCTCTTCCACCTTGTGGTCTTATTCAGTGTTCTCAAGCACAAAGCCTACAGATTCAAAGGAAAGGAACATTTCCTTAATGCTAATTGTTACCTGAACTTTGTTTTTCCATCAGTTACTAAATGAATGTCCTGGACGTTAGAAACTACCACAGTGAAAGGTAATGTCACAGGACATGAATGATTCCGTTTTCCTTGCCAATCAAGCTGATCTTTCCTGCACTTATTATTTATCTGAGCAAGAAAAGTCTGACCACACGTTAGAGGAGACTTCTACTGCACATCTCCCAAGTTGATGTGAAGTTGACTGCTTTTGTTGGGGCTTATTCAGTGTTTATTCAGTGTTTGTTCGGTAGAGAACTACTACTGGTACCACATTCTTCATCTAACTCCTTGCTTTCAAAGAGACTTACACAGTTCTCTAAATGCCTGTCATTATCCGAGATTCTCCATAATGCATTTCTGAAGACACTCCAATAAAAATACTGTAATCATTAAAAGCAGGAATTTCTCTTCTTTTTAAGGTACCTTATTTGTATCTCCTACAGATGATCTACCATTGACCCAGACTCACCATTTAAGGCGTTTCTTGGTTTTCACATCATAAATCAGCAGATATTTTTGTTGTTGTCAAAGGCATATTGCTAAAAATGGTAGTGTGAAAGGGTGTGGGGCATTTCCTGTCCCCCCTCAGCACCCATTTGCAGACTGCCATCATAAGGTGCTGTAATAAAGTCCCCAAAATGCTACCTTAGAGTAGTGAAATAAAGAAATGAAAAGTTCAGCAGTGCCAAACACTACGACAGTAGTTGTAAAGCACTTGAAACGTTATGGATGCAGATGAAGGAAAGCTGGGATGAGGAGCTAGGATTCTTTCTGAAAAATATTTCAGTATAAGTACTTGTTGATTTTAAAGCTTAATTTTATTCAAACAGTGAAAAAGGAGAAGAGACTGCTGTGAGAAGAAAGTAGCTGAAGATCAGTTAAACCTGGTATACAGAAGAGACTACAGAAGAGACTTCTGCTGTATTCTAATACAGGAGTCTGTGATTTATTCTTTTAAAAGAATAAGTCTCTTCTCCACTAAATGAAGAAATTACTTGTATTTTTTCCTTTTTTAAATAAGCTACCTGAGATCCATCTCTGGATCATGAAGGACAGGCTGCATTTCTCCCTTGGAAGTATGGCCAAGAGTCAATAATCTGCCACCACAGGCCACCGTCCCCTTGCTCTTGCTTTGTAGTTCATTGTGCAGCACAGAACAGTGACACATCTTAGCAAAATACTTTGTTAAATCACAAGTTAAAGACAACCGAAGATTATAAGAAGGAGACAATCTTCCTTGGCCTTTATAGGCACTGTGTAATATGCATTTTCGTTAAGGACCTACCACAAATAATTGTTGATAGTAACTGGCTTGAAATAACAGGTGGTGTTAACTTATTCCACTCGAGACATGGCATTTCATTTTAAAACTTGTGCACAGAGCATATTGTAACTATATTCTGTTTTAACTGTAGTTATTACTTCCCCTGCAGGCATTTAGCAAATGGAAGACTTAAAACGGCCCATTTAAGTGATGATGGATGTGTTCAGGAACAGTGGTTTACAACTGAAAATGTGCAGGTTATGAATTAAAATTTTATACTGGCAAACTCCATCATAAAAGTAAAGTCAAGTTATCTCCAATTCTCTCTGAGCATCCTTGCTAGATGTAGTAAATCACTTTTTCTGCATTAAAACAACTTGACAAGTGGCTTAAGGGCCAGAAAACTAGAGCAGAAATTAACTTAAAGACAAAATTACCATTCCCAAGGTGCAATAGAAAAGTGATGGCAACCGTCAGGACCCGGCAGTCCAGGGCTTACTGGTGCTGCGCAGTGAAGGACTCTTCCAACTCTTTGTTCCCAGTCTACAAGAGTGAGAAGTCAAGCAAGCAGGCTCTGGGTGTGAGCAGAGCAGGGGTTCTTGTCTTCGCTGGGCTGGGTGGCAATGAGGCCAGGAGGAACTGGATCTTCTGCTTACCAAAACAAATGGACAAATTCCCATTAAATTAGAAACAGCAAGATGAGAGCTTCATATTATGAACACCCTCGTAATTTCTTTATGCTAAGCCTTCAATTTTTACCTTGTGAAAAACAACAAAAGACAATAGAAGGAAGTATAATACCAGAAGTGTATTACTTAAGTGAAATCTTATTTCTGCTTCTTCCTCCTGAATTTCAGTAAGCCAGTCTCTCATCAGCTGAATTGCGATACCTTTTTTCTACCACTTCTACAGCTGTACTTTATGCAGAAGTGTGAAGACTAAGCTGGACTCCTCCTCTTCTGTGGCTGTTGCAACATCAGATAGTTCTCACGATTGTCAGAAAAATGGCTACAATAACAGCAAAAAGTTATGTCTAGTAATTGATTATTAAGGCAACGACTAACACTTGCTATATGTGGACAACCCCACTTATATTAAAATACCACTTCTCATTCTCTGGGAAAAATGCTGTGTTGGTACCTCCGTGATGGAGAACTCTGTCTGACTAAAGCAGCCTCTGTGCTGACTCTGATTCACTCTCCTGGAACTCACCGGAACAAGCCTGACTAGACCAATATCTGTACTCAGAATGATTTTATTATTTGCCCAGAATCACAGAATGGTTTGGGTTGGAAGGGACCTTAAAGATCATCCAGTTCCAAGCCCCCTGCCATGGCAGGGACACCTCCCACTAGAGCAGGTTGCTCAAAGCCCCGTCCAACCTGGCCTTGAATACACCCAGTGTTGAGGCATCTGCAGCCTCCCTGGGTGACCTGTGCCAGTGTCTCACCACCCTCAAAGTCAAGACTTCCATACATCTAATCTAAATCTCCCCTCTTCCATTTTAAAGCCATTACCCATCATCCTATCACAAGTCCTTGTAAAAAGTCTCCCCAGATTTCTTTTAGGCCCCCTTCAGCTACTGGAAGGCCACAGTGAGGTCTCCCTGGAGCCTTCTCTTCTCCAGGCTGAACAACCCCAACTCTCTCAGCCTGTTGTTGTAGGAGAGGGGTTCCAGACTTCTGATCATCTTCACGGTCCTCCTCTGGACCCACTCCAACAAGTCTATGTCCCTCTTCTGTTGGGGGTTCCAGAAGAAGAGTTGTAACACAATTTGCAAACGTTTCTTATGAAAAAATTGCAACAGCATCAGCCATTATCTTTTAAATGAAATCTAAAAGCAGGTTCCACCTGGAGTCTGTCCACAGCAGTCTGTCACTCCTATCAGAAGAAAAATGTCTTCCTGTGTGAGCAGAAGTATTGACATGTGTGAACATAATTTAAGTTCACGGCAGGAGTTTGTGATCCACGGCAGTATGTAGCCTTTTACAGAAGTAGATGATTCAGAGTTTAAAAAAACCCTTTATCGTAAAAAAAATATCTCTGCCAAGAGTCAAATTTCGGGTTGCAGTAATGGCGAGGTGCTTTGTTACAAGTCATTCACAAGACAGGGCGCCTTTGGTGAGTTCCCAGTACCACAATTCCTTAAGCTTTAGAAAATATCATTCTGTATAGCAACTTTGAGAAACACTTCTGACGGCTCAGAATCGGAAGAAGATCACCGGTGTTTCAGAGCAGCTTAGCAGCTTTCCCAGCCCTTACAGATGAGCTGTTCATGTGAACCGGCTGCGGTGGCACTGACAATTCCAGGGAGCAAAGTCTTGAATCTGCCACGGATCACAAATTCTTTGTAAAACAAACACTTAGGACATAGGGAAAAGTGGAGAATAACTGGCAAAAAAAGATTCTGCAAAAGCTGTAGAGAATTTACCATCTGTTTTGTTTTCTATCCAGGTACTTCTGGGCTCTGAACAAGCTTTTGTGTCTTGGAAATTCACCAGTTTTATAGCCATCTGAACAAACTCCTTGTTGCTATGGCAATACCATTCTTTCACAATGAATCCTTCTCCAAGGTGGAGGACGTTGGCAAGTTTAACTGTAAATCTATTTTTTTTTTGATGGTGTGACAGACAAAAGTGGTTGGAGCGGGGAGAATTCCTCACCCCCAAACCAAACATTTCTATTACCATCTTCATTTGAATAACATAAAGCATCTGTGTGATAGCATTGTTAACCATCCACAAAACACATCCATAATCCCCTGAAACTCAGGGTGTGGTGCCACCAACGCTGCTTTGTGAAGGAGCTGCCATGTTCTCAATGTTGCCTTTCTGCCTGGAGCTCTGTTTGAATGAAGGAGAAAGTTGAGAGATCAATAATGATCTCCCCTTCCAAAGAGCCCGTTAGCGCAATCTTTGGAAAGGCGATAGGTGAGGAAATGAGATGCCTGTGAAAACAGGCAGCATCCTCGTCAGGTTCACACAAAAGAGGGTGTCTTGTTGCTTTTATGGCAAACCACAGCAGGTGGAAGCTACTTGCAGATACAGGCCAAGTAATGAAGGCTGAAAGGCCTGTGAAAAGAATGGGATAGCAAAGCTCTCTCTCTTTTTTTCCTCTTTTTGTTTCCCTCCTCTCTTTTTTTTCCATGCGCTCTGCCTGCATACCAACACACCTCCAGCTAAAAGCACCCCAGATCTACCCCTCAAGACAGACAGACAGACAGACATGGTAATGCTTCACCTCCTGCTGCCCACTCAGAGCCCTCCATAAATACAATCCGATGGCTACGGAAGCCGCTATCGACCCTGCTCGTGTAGAGCAGCAAATAAAACTAAGCCACCCCCTTCAGCATTAAGACTTAATTTATCCTTCTGCAACTCGGACATGTGCAGTGACTTATGACCAAATTCATCCCGCCCCTAAAATGCACTTACCATCACAAACAGGCTCAAGGACTACTCAAAAAAATTAAAACGCAGCTCAGCATAAGCGTGGCAAATCTGTCTGTTGACCTTAGGAGTTTCTTCAAAGGGCAATACCAAATCAAATTGATTCCAAAGCTAAAATATGAAAAAAAGCAATTTAAAGATAGCGTACCAAAGAGATCTTTTGGTTCTCTAATAAATTGATGCCAGGAGCTGAAAATACAGTGTCGCACTGATTGCTTTTCAGGGCGGGCAGGTTGTTAGAGATACAGGTGGTATTTTGAATCACTCGTGTGCTTTGGCTGTTATTATTGAGAGCACTCATATTTTGAAATCTTCCCCTTTCTGACTTCAGATTTGATTCTAATCTTTATTTTTGAAGCCTGACTCAACTACAGTTCTAAAGCATCTCTGCTGCTGTCACCTAGCATTACAGCTAAACTGCTTCATGCCAATCAATCAATTGTTCACTTTATTAGAGGCTTTTTTCCTCTCTTAAGTTCCATACTCATCTTACTCTATTCTGCTGTTGTCATTTTTACAACCCTTGCTGGATCTGGAATTTATTTAGTGTCGCAGCCACCTACAGCCTGTGCTCTGCTTGTGCCACGTGGTATCAACTTCTCCACCAGTGACTGACGGCGGGACGCTTGGCAGCAGGCAGAGAGACGGTGTTTAACGCGACTTGTCTGTTGGAGTGTTTCTAATGGGGAGGGAAACAAATGGTAATAGTTACTAATCACCCGCCTGCATGCAGAGGCTTGCGTCGTAGACCTTTGGTCAAGGAATGCATGGTAAAAGCCAGGTTCTCCCTTAGCAAGTGAGTCTAGAAAGGGCTCTGGGAGGAAACTGTGGTTCAAAGCAGCATTAAATCTGCTGCAGACTTTTTATTCTAAGTGCAAATGAGTGACTGTACTTGATAAGATTGTATTAGAATGATAAAAAGTGATGAAAATAGACTTACTGCCTTTCTAAGTCTGGAGATGCAAATACTGCCGCTTTTCAAAAGCTGAATTCATCTTTTCCAGACAGGCTGCACATGCATTGACAAAGTGTTATCAGAACCTGTAGAATTGCCTCTGAAGTATTTTCTTGATCTTTCGCTGTCCGACTTAACTTTTCTGAAACAAGACAGTTGAAAATACTTAAGGGAAGGCTGAGGAGAGCATCACGCTAGAGCCAATTTCTGCCACAGGACCACAGTTTGGTATCAGAAATCTCTTACGGTAGTGACGGATGTTTCATTCCCCCAGGGAATGCTGGCGAGGAGCTCACGGGTGAAGTCTGTACCCACAGTAACCCTGCATGTCGGATTGTAACTGCACGTGTGGCCATGATGGCTTCATAGGGACCAAGTCCTTTGAGATGTTCTGGGTAGCTACAGCTGCCCCATGCAAGCTGAAGCTGAACCAGTGCAGCACAGTGGTCAAGGACTAAGGTCTCCAGCCATTCCCTGCCCGGTCCCACTGTCAGCAAGGCTACAGCTGAAGGGTGCTTGCAGAGCACCAAACACATTATCATAGAATCACCAAATGGTTTGGTGTAGAAGGGATGCTAAAAATCATCTAGTTCCAACCCCCCTGCCATGGCAGGGACACCTCCCACTAGACCAGGTTGCTCAAAGCCCCGTCCAACCTGGCCTTGAACACACCCAGTGATGGAGCATCTACAGCTTCCCTGAGCAACCTGTTCTAGTGTCTCACCACCCTCAGAGTGAAGAACTTCTTCCTAATTTCTAATCTGAATCTCCCCTCTTCCCCATTCATACTACACATCAGGAAATTCTCATATAGGGAATTTGATTTTGCCTGTATTGAAGCCAACTTCTGACTTCCAAGATGTAGAGTCAAGTTCTAGATAACGTATATTTGACTCTAGATGCTTTTTGGTTTGTTTCTTTAACAGCATATCAACGAAAGTGTCTACATAACCCACGTGGCTCTGAAGGTCAAGGATTCCTGTTTTGACAGGCATCTTTAACATACTTTAAAATGAATCCACTTCTTTTAGGGTTATTTGCTACATTGACTTGTGGTTGCTACCATGTGAAAAACACTTTCAAATAACAATCTACTCCAGTTTACACCAGTAGTAGGGAATCCCTACCTCTGTTACACAGTGCAGACAGGAGATACCATCACCTCAAAGCCAGTTTTAAGTTTATTGCACTTTTTCCCCTCCGAATGATTGAAACAAATTATTAAAACCAGGAGAATGACTTCTCTTCAAAGTCTTCTCTTCAAAGTCTCTTGTCTACGCTCATCTGAGAAAATCTGGTAAGGCAGTACTGACTTTTCTGAAGTTCTGTTGCTCAGTGTCGTTAGCTCTTCTGTAAGGAACTACATCTTGCCTACGTCTTTCGGGGAGCGTTATCCCTGACCCGTAACAGGACTTTGTGTGCATCAGCCTTCTACAGGAAACTTCTGTGTCTGAAGGGCTGTCAGACCTAATCCCACAAAAATCCATGCGAGTGAAAGTTAAAATACGTATTTATAGTTCTCTTACAAGTATCATTCCTTCCAGTGCCCCACTCACGGACACAAGGAAAATTGTTTCACAACTACAAGAGGGTTTCTTCCCTCCTGAGAAGCAAGTTCAATGGACTCGTTTCTCTGATGTGAGCAGCAAATGCTGCATGCAGAAATGTTGTATCACCCGTACACACAATACCAAGCCCCTACATTATTGTAATAAAACTACCATTTTAATAAATACTCTGTTACAAGTAGAGAGCAGCTCTCCTAGCAAATATGAACCTGGAATTTCAATTGTGCAGTGTCTCCCTCCCGAATTTTTCAGTCCAGATGACTAAAGGTAGTCACCGAAGGCCTTAAGTGACATTTAAAGAATAAGATTTTTTTCACTGTTGCTTGGAAGCCCAAGAGAAGCTTTCCTTTAGAAATGCTAGTTTCAGGTACTGACTTAGAAGTACACTTCAAAATGATCGCCAGCACCCACACACCCTTTTCCTCCATTCAGAGAGCTGCCGCAGCATATTTGTTTTCTTTTATGGGAATCTTACTTGTCACTGGACAAAGAAATAGGATGTCTCTAACGCATTAACTTTGAGCATAAACTTCAGGCACATTCGGGAGCTGAAGGCAGGGATTTTAAAAGCATCTCACTTCAGCTCTTTTGAGAATCCTGCACCAAACCCGTAATTCTGTTTATCACCTGCTCTGTCCTAAAGGCATCATCTGAAAAGGAATAAAACCAATGGGACTCTTCCCATTTACTTTAACGGGCTTTGGATCAGTGCCCAAACATCAAAAGTTTCAGAGATAAATATATATTTAATTCAGGCAGGTTTTCCAAAACAGCTTCTGTTGAGATCAATAGCAACTTACTGGTCTTCTGGGGAAAGAGACGAGGCCCCCGCTCCCCGCTCCGCTGTACTGCTGAGAGCTGAAGCAAAAGTAACCTGGATTTAGGCAGCGGTAATACCAAACACAATTTAAAATATTTAACTTTCTCCTGTTAATAGCTCCCTCTAACCACTGCTGCAACACTGTCTCATGTGAATAACCTTCACTAATACATTAACTGTTCCCAAAAGCCGTTTAGAGGCTTAACATGTTTCTGGAAAACAGTATTGTACCTCCCCAGCGCTCGCTTTTAAAGTAGGTTTGCCTTGAAAAATAGAGACTAAAACAAGGACGCCTCTAAGCTTATCATGAAAAACAATTTGATTAACGCACCAAGGCTTTGTAGCGAGAGGCTGCTCTCCTGAACCCGGCAGCGTTAGCTGGGCTGCTTTCACTAAGAAATTAATGGAGGGAACGATGTTTTGGTGTAATGGGATGACGAGACCTTAAGAAATACTCACGTCTGTCCCAATTCACCTGCCATTTGTTTATCTTGCAACTGCTTTTGAAGCAGAGTTCAGAGCTCTGTATTCGAAACCCATATATTTCACGGGGTTCGTGATGATCTTGCCCTGCCTGGCTCTACGAGGAATCGCTCTGTCCCATGCCCCTTTCCTTTCTTCCCGTAGGAAAGGAAATCCGAGGCAGCTTCAGTCACCCCCTTCGCCAGCACAGGGGCCGCAGCTCAGCCCAGCCGTTCCCAGGGCACGCTACGCAAACGCCAAAACAGTTCCTCAATCTGTCACTAGCTGAACAGGCGAACGTGAACAAAACAGCTTTAGCCTAAAAGCAATCTAGTCTAAACCAGAGAAATATTGTGACATTAAAAGCATTGGAAATATATGATAGAGCATCCTGAAAGCTTTTAATCTGGATGAGCTTGAGATAAGGCCATTGTCCCTTACGGGAGTCGTCACAAGCGCGTTGCGACTCGGTGATGTATTACCCAGCCTGCCTGTGCTGTATCTGCACCAGGAGTGTTATTTGTGGCCGGTTTACAAACATTCATTGTCCCTCTGCCTATTTTAAATTTGAGCCTGCTGAAGCGTTAAAGGAAAAGAATGTCATAAATAATGTTTTAGAAACTTCTAAGATGGACCAAAACAAGCTTTTCTGTAAATAAAGGTGACACTAGTTTAAAGCCCAATATACTGCCATTTCCTAGGACTAGAAGCAGGTATTGTGGGAGGGCAGGAATCATCTTTGTTCAAGAGCATAGAGATTTAATTTCAAGCCCCGAGGACAGAAATAATCAAGCCTAAGTCAGTGGTACAAGCAAAGCTGTCGCCCATTTGCACCTCAGACCTTCATAGCTCTGATCTGGGGCAGATGTGCAACAATTGCTTTCCATTTCTGGGAGGCAAGAAAGGGCATCGCTACAGCAGATCAATTCTTTAAAATTGGCCTCTGCTTGAAACTCCTCAGGTTTGAAATTAAGTTTAACTGATATGAAGAAGAAAATGTTCGGTGTGAGCATCAGGCAGTCAAAAGGGAAAGCACCCTCTGCTCCCGCCGTGCTGGCAGATACATCTTTCTGTCACCTCTGTAATAATCATCTCTCTGCCTCTGCACACCCTCTGACCGTGCAGCGCTCAGGCAGAGCCTGTCTCCTGCTACCCTGCAGTTACGACCCTCCTGTTGATCTCTGCCGTACCCTTTACAAACCTCCTATACTCATGTGTGAGAACTGCTCGTTTCATTTCACTAAGCCATTTGATTATTTTAATTATCTAACTTCGAGTTTCCCAGAGCAGGGGTAATTTTTCACCACTTAAAAAGCATCAAGCATCTAGTGTGCGTGTAATTGAGGTCCTAAAGTCATTAAGGCAATAATAAAGGAGAGCTGCAAAAAATTATTAGAGGAAACAGAGGCAGAAGATATGAGATGCAGGTCTGGAAAAAACCAACTGAACAACAAAAATTTGAAGTTCTGTTCTTCAAGTCTTTGGTATGATTATTTAACTCTCCTCATTTTGCTTTACTTGATGAAGTTGTCCCCTGATTCTTATATCCATGCCACTAGGTGCTTAACTGGCTCTGAGTTAATGAACACTTACTTGGTATTACCCATTCTCGTGTTACTATGCGACTATGTTCTTGTAGAATGAGATTTTATCTACTTTAACATTTACATGATACTGGACAAAACACAAGTTTCGACCTTGTAAACAACGATGCACTTGAGATTTTTTTTTTTTTAAAGCATATGTAAACCTGACTAGTCCTACTGAATTCTGTGTCTCAAATCTTGGCGGGATTCCATCTGGAAAATTACACATGCAAATTATTCCACGACAGGATATTTCGCAGATTGACTTAAATTTGAGGATGAGCCAAAATCCTAACACTATTTCAGTAAGATTTGTAAATCGCTTTGAATAAAGTCCATTTAATAGTAAGAAAGTATTTTCCAGTAGAAATGGTAAGACAAACACTCAACCATACACTGCAGAGAGCAGTATTTCCTGAGCAGAAGCTGGGGCTGAGGCTGGAAACCAGCTGCTTGTTTTCTTCCTATAATCTGACCTTGCTCCTTAATGAATAACAAAGCTCCCGGCGGAGAAAGTATTAGGGCTTGAGTTTCTAGAAAAACTACGTCTTAAAACATTTCTGTCAGTTTAGGCAAGGACTTGAATTCTCAATTACTTTCCCCAAATTTATCCAGAACAGGTAGTAAGATGGAAAATGTAGGAAATTCGGTTGTCTGGAGAGATTTCTTGCCCTTCAGATTCAAAAAGGAGATGAGAGTAAACCAATATCAGGATATTGTTTTGGTTTGGGTTTTTTTCATATCCAGGGAAACAACAAAAAAAATAGTTTTCATGTTTTAGTCCGAGGGAAAAGAGCTCTGAGTGCCACGATTAATGTTTTGACAGCGCCTAATCCAATCAGGCATCCAGCTCAGCTGGTAATTGTCATTTGCATATGGCCTCGTTGACACAAAGGGATGTCTGGTGGAAGTGAGAGATCAAGTTCGGGGTCAGTACTCGTTTAATCTCAATTAATGAATATCAAACCTCAGGGACAGCACATGCTTAGAAAAACAATTCCTGCAAGCATCAGATTCTTCTCTAGCCTCCCACCTGCATTTCTCTTTTTATGGTTAGAACAGGGAACTCTTACAGAGAACCTTAAATTCAGTAAATAACTGACAAATAACTTCACTAGACCTGAACTGTTGGGGTCGAATCAGATCTGGATTTGATTGGTCTCAGTTTTAAAACACTTCAAGACTATTCCGAATGTCTGGAAACTTCAGCTAGGCTTCAGTTAGAGAAATGATTAATAACAGATTAAAAACCTCATTGATTTCAGTTATTTGATGAAAACCACAAGCTAGAGAGATGGGCTCCTGGTTAACAGCTAAGAGCTGTGTAAGCACAAGATCTCAGGTAATTACTGAAAATGTTGCCCCTAAGAAAAAAGCACACATTGCAAAAAGGAAAATCAAATAGCAAAGGGAGTTTCACTCTGTGCACAGCCTTCTTTATAAACACCTTCCTTTGTAAAGAAAAGGTTTATATTTCTTCCAGCTCTGCTTGCTGCTTATTTCTTTTTATCTTGCCTTCACCGCGCGGTCCCTCACAGACTTGCCTTGCTTTTTGTTCATGGTCATGAATGTCTTTTGGGAACAGGCTCTTCTCATCAACTGCTGCTTTCAAGGCTACAAAACAGGAGTGAATTCCCCATCAAAATCAGTTATACATCTGGTGAGGTGCTCTGTGAAAGAGGAAAAGAAAAGAGGCAGACCTCAAGCACGATACTTCACAGAGATCAACACTGAATTTTCTGCTTCCAGTTCTGCTGACAAGTTTAGCTTTTCGGTAATTTTTCTCCAAAATGAGGGAACTGAGGCTTGTTCAGTCCCGAGGACCGTGCTGTGTCCGTCCTTCCCTCGCACCCTTTGAGTTCATTGGCCATCTGATGGAACAGTGACGATCTCAGAGAATTTAATTCCTACAGAACAGGAAAACAGATGTTCTGGATGGAGGAGAAGAAGGCTCTCCCGTGGAGAAGTACAGCAAGGTAACTCCGGTGCCTATATAAGAGCAGGGGAGGACAGCCCTTCTTTGGGGATCTCCCCGTTCCTGGGAAATCCGCAGCCAGAGCCAGCACCTTGTTGGGCACTGAAGTCAAACCCGGCCAATCCCAAGGGAGAAATCCCTGGGAATGTGCCTTCACTGGTGCTTTTGTGACTGCTTATTATAGTTTATTTCTTCCTCACTTAAATCTCTGTATTAAAAATTAGCTGTAGATCCTGAAACAACCCAAGAGAGAGGCCTCCCTCCCTGTATGTGCTGCCCATATCAAAACCCTTCCAGTGTCAAGCAGAACTTTGCCTTTTACTAAAATTTTCAGAGGCAGTTAATCCCCTGCTCAACTCGAACAGACTAGACTGGCTTTTTTTTTTTCTTCCCTTCTCCAAATCTCCAGTCTTTTAATTTATTATAACTTCTATCCTGCCATTAAGGACTTAAAAAAAAAAAAAATCAAATTATCCTCTATTGAAACAAGAGCATTAAAACTGTTCACTGAACATCTGCATGACTGAGCAGGTTTACCCTGCAACCGTTTATTTACATATATACAGCAGGCTGGTCTTCAGGGACTCCTCCAATCCCAGATTAAGGACAAGTTTCTTTCTTCTCATGTGCTAATACCCCTCCCACTAAAGTCAGACTAGTTCATGAATAATAATTAAATGATACTCACTGAGCTGTTACTATGACACCTGATAGTATCTCATCTGAGCAGTGTAGGCTGGAAACTCTACTGTTTTTTCTGGGAAAGAGGCCTGAGGAATTAACTTGTTAAGAATTGCACCCACTCTTATATTGTTAACTAGGTGATGAGCGTTAGCTCATCAGATGATGGATGAGCTGCAGAGATCAAAATTGCTGCAAGCATTGAAGCTGGAAGTTCACCTGCATTTAACAAGCTATGAATCCAACAGGCAAAGAGAGAGTTTTATTCCCAAGTTGTGGTTAACACTGAAGAGACCATTAAAAAAAAATAAAATCAAAAGATACAAAATACGGAGCCCTGCTCATTACTGCACAGGCAGGAAATGACACCCTTTGTGCAGAGTAGGAAACCAAGCAGCAAAAAATTCAAGACAAGTTTTTTGCCCAAGCAGTGGAATCTCACCTTACAGCTGTAATTACAGGTACTTAGCTCCTGGGAAAGCTACGGGAGTTTATCTATTGATTTCAATAAGCTTAGGATGAAACTTGCAATGATTTAAAGGATTAGAAATTTAAAGATGTAAGCTGTGTTTCTGGCTTCAGATAATTAAAAGATACATTAAGCTAGGAAAAAAGCACTAATTACTACATTACTAGGACTTAATACTTAATTTCAGATACAAGAGAGCAATTTAAACACTCAAATGTGAGCAGTCTGACTAGGATTTGTTAAAGTTAGCTGCAAAAGGTAGCTGGTACCGATGCAGTGACACAAGGCAAGGCAGCAGCGTGCTGCCCTTGGCTTTAATGAGAGATGGTTCAAAGCCTCACACAACGGATCTGTTCCCAGTGCCTGTCTACAGCACAGCCATTGCAGGAAGAATCCCAGTCATCAGCGGGCTCGAGGCAGGACTGTGTCCACAATAGATTAAACAAAGGCAGCGGCACAAACTGGACCGATGTGACAGAGATTTCTGTGAAGAATCCAGCTGTTTCCTCTCCCTGTAGTGATCACCGAGAAGCCAAGTCCGCTTGGCAATAACATCCAGAGTGACTAACAGCTGTGCTTATTCAGTGTGATAATGGTGATATTCACACACAGCGATTACACTTCATTCAAGTTTTCCTTTTAAAACTGCACTGCCCACGCTATTTTTATGGCATTATCACTCATTTAGCTCTCATTTTGAGCAACTCGGTAATGTGGAAGTGGGAGACTTACTCTTCTTTTGCTTGATAAGGATGAATTTTGGATAGTTAAAAGCTAAAATAGCAGGAAACTTCTGAAATGCTGGAATCATCTGTATTAAAAGCACAGCATTTCACACATTGCCTTTCCTGGGAAAAGCAGAGGAAGGTGGGCAGAGACACAGAGCCAGAAAGACACTGCTAATGAAATCCTTACTGAGAAATAACATCCCTTGGTCTGAGGAAAACAGGCACCTGATTAAAAAAATTAAAGCCTATATGACAATTAATTCAGCTTCAAAGCATTTAATGTAAAGATTTCACTTTGGGCCTTGCTGAGTCAGCTGCCAAGTGTCTGACACAACCAGGTTCTTTCAGCTCATTTCTCTCTGCGCACTCAGCTGTTAACCTTTGCAGTCCATCTCACCCAGAGCTGATGGTGGCTCACAGAAGAGCATCAAATCCTGACCTTCAAATAGAGCCGGTACTTGTATCTGCAAGTCGTGAGCAATTGAGCGCTGTAACGTGCGTGGTTATAAGTGTCATCTGTCCTTCATAGCACAGTCGCGTTGTTTGCTGTCATGTTTGGAGAGGAGGTTTTCTAAAGAGTAGGGAGAAACCGCAAAGCACATCGCGAAGCCATCGCAGAGCCTCACCAAGGATGCAGAGACACTAATGAACGCACAAGTCAGCTGCTTTAATGAATCAAATTAGCAGTTATGGAAACCTTGCTGAGAGCCAGCTCGACGTGAGCAGTGGAAAGGTGTCTCTGAACCAAGGCGACATGCAGAGAGCAAGTACCGGTTCTAACGAGGCTGATGCTGCTGACATTTTATTGGGACTTTGCTTGTTTAGCAGGGAGATGTAAAGCAGAACGTTGTGGCTAAAGATGCCTGGTAAAGGCAGGCTGCAGAAATAATTGGGTTTCTCCAGCCTCCTTTTTAGCACGGTGTTTCCTTTCCAAACATTTCCAACTTTGTTCCATTTCATCAAAAATTTCTTTTTAATGAGCAGTTAAGCCATCATCAGGCACTTGCACGTTCAGCCTTGGTCAGGGAAATGAGGAGTTGTCTGATGCTAGTGGGTGTTGACTAACTAAGCTAAGGAGAAGATTTCTCAAGTTGGCTGAAGCAGCCTCTTGCTCCGCTTTCATTCTGCCACCTTCAGTCATTTGACAGCTGAATGCAGCTTTTGTTTCCAAATGAACTGAGGGAAGTCTCTTATCTTATTAACCATCATACCTGGGCAGAAATCGTCTGGTACAATATCCAAATATAATTTTCCTTTCATACTCTTGGATATATTTTAAAAGGATGTGTTCGCAAATTAAAAACCTTTTTCTTCAGTCAAACACATTCAGAAGCCAGTATTTCAGACTCATTTTTTCAATTAACCTGTAAAGCCTCCTCCGGTGCCTGATGAAAGAAGTTCTGATTTTTCCAATCAAGTTCAGTGGGTTATGGAACATGCCTTTACAAAGTAAGAAGTTGTTGAGAAAGGATGTAGAATCCTTACGACTTACTTGAAGCCTCAAATCAGCGTCTAAGCAATACATCTTGGCATTCTCTATTACCTTAATCTCATTTTAGCACAGATGGTAAAAGCTAGTGACCTTTATTTTTTCCCTTTCTGTGCTGAGAGCTGGAGTAATGAGGATACAATGAAGGTCTCCTTATTTTCCAGCAGGCTAGGAAGGCTCTGAATTTCAGAGCAACACTCCTCTGTCTTACCCCTGAAGTATTTCTCAGGGAGAAGAACAAAGTCAGGCTTGTTTGTGCCATCAATCTCCTCGAGGGCTCCAATATTCAGTGACCTAAACACACCTTAAAAATCCAGGTTTACTGAAAAATCGAATGCAGTTGTGCTTATAAGTTAACGTTTCTCAGGTAATCTTCATAGTACTCCGCTACCAGGCAGACAACATAGCTACAGGCAAAAAGCATTCAAGACCTCTAAACAAACGAGGGGGATAAAATCATGATTATTTTCTGCTCCTTAAGACATAGTCAATTCTTTGCTATCTTTTAGGGGAAATGAAGTTACCTTTCTTTCCTAGAACCAGCTTCCACTTCGGATAAAAAGCCAGAACTCTGCCTGCTCTAGGTGGGATCCTTCCCGATGGAGCTGCACACAGCTAGTCCAGCAAGCGCTGAGAAATTGGGCCAGCCTCTTGAAGATAATTAATAGCGTTAATTACTATGTTGTTCTGTGAAAACGAGCCTGTACTGAGAAGAGTTCAGGTTTCATTTGTTGCTGAACTATTTAGATGTCTCGTGAAACGCTGGTACTAAGAGTCAGCTGGGAATCGGTCTGGGCCCCGATCGAAAGCAAAAATGTGAAATAAAATGGAAAAGTGTCAGCTGCAATAAATCTGTACCTGCCCACAAGTCACATCCCTCACGGCCTCCCCAGAGAGCAAAGGAAGTGCAAGCATCTCCCTCAAGGTCAGGCTGGCAGGAGGAATCTGTACGTATTGATCGGGGAGCAGCGATCCACCGCTTGCTCGCCAGTCCCTGCGGCCAGACGTTGCCTGTGTTGTCCCCTTCAGTCTCTTTCTTAGCTACGGAACTGCGAGAGTCTGCTGTATTTGAAAAGCGCTTTTTATATATACATACATTTTATATATTCATTTTAAAGTGGTTCTATAATTATATATGTACGTAAATACGGCATGAAGCAGATCTTTAGGGAGGAATGCAGAATGAAAGTTTGATGGCCTGCCAACTATGTAGTAAGCTTTAAGCAGCCGCAGGAATACTCAAGTAGCGCTCTGCTTTTAGATAGATACCGTTTAGAACATGGCTGGAGAATGAGGTTTGAAACTCTCAACTATCCTTCAGTAGGAAGGCTCTTACTCTTTTGTTTTATCCACTCTGAAAAGAGAAATTAAAAACCAACGCCAGATGACTTTGTGCCGAGATATACACGTAACGAGGGAAATTACATCAAAAGAGCTGTTTATCACTTCACTGCTTCACGTTGTTTTGGCATTTAAAAGTGTCTTTCCTCTGTGAATTTTTTTTTCCCCGGAAAAATGAAACAGTTTTTGGCTTAAGTATGCAGAGAAAATCTAGGGGGTAGCACGTACTCTATCCTTACCCTGAGGTGGACCCCAGCCCCTTTCAGAAACAGCTGCAGGTTCCACAGCAGGATGGAAGGATGGGACATACAGATGTGTTTGCAAGTCTCTGCAGGTTCTGTTTCAGCGAGCAGAGGCGACAGAACTCGTTGTAGCAATTTATGGTCAGATCCAAAGCCCTTTAAATCGAAGGGAAAGTTTCTTCACGATTTTGGAGGGCTTCAGATCAGGTAAAGAGCCACTTGCAAAGCCTGTGTGAAATGACCTACTCGTACAAATACCAGCTAGATGTTTAGCAAGCGAGCCAGAAATTCAGCTTACATAATAAGGCTCCTAATCATCTTTTTAACATGAAATTTTAATTATGTAAAAATTAGTAACTCATCTAGAGGTTTATACATTACCATAAATGTCTCCAAAGAAGAACATCGTCTAAGAAGCGCCTCACATCACTGCCGAATTGGAAACTAGGACATGTTGATGTGATCCCAAAGCAGTTTTTACTAAAAGCACTATTTCTGAGGAATCTGGCTCTAACAAAAGACACAATCCCTCATGAGGCCACTTTCTAGTAAAATATTTACAAGAACACCCAAAAGCCAGTTTCTTCTCCATGTGCTTGTAAAAACATACCAAAAGTGGAACAACTTGTTCTGTTTATCTCTAGGCACTTCTAAAGCTTTGAGAAAAACCCCACCTCTGCCATCCCCTCCTCTACAGCGATCTGTCGAGGCCCCCGTGGGGCTGGAGGGGGAAGAAGGGGCCGGCACCTCTCCACGTTGGTTACCACAGTTGGGAAGAGGCAAAAAAATCAGCAACGCCTCAGAAAAGCGCACACCTCACAAAATGCCACTTCATGAGTAATTTGCCATTTTCCTATCAGAACAGTGAAAATGATGGTGTTGGGCCCAATTCAGGTTTGATTTCTAACTGCTTTATAGAGTGCAGTCCAGGGGGAATGCTCTGAAATAAGAGTCTAGATGCAGTTGATGTAAAGTATATTTTTCACTCAGTGGTTGTTTTATCTGCTGCTCAGTCTTAGAGATCCCATCTAGAAATAACCCCACGTATTACCTTCCATTTTAATTCATTTTGGTGATTCAGATGGTATTGCTAAGATTAAATTTGTGAATGTTATCTAGCAAGGGTTTTCATACTTGAAGTATTTTGAGATTTTATGTTCAGAAAATGTAGCCAGGAAGTATTTTAGTATAATTGCACTTTGCTTGCATTTTGTGTAATCCATGCTAGAGAAGGTTACTGAGGAATGAAACGCTTAGAAGTGTATCAAAGTGATAAAAATTAATACATCATATTGTCAGCAGGACTTTTGCAACAGCATCTAACAAACCACACGTCATTTTTGAACAAATAGAGTCCATAGATGTAATAATAAAGCCGTATACACTACCTTAGCAAACGGGCATCTCGCTGTGCCATCCCCTCTCCATCTGAGGAGGCACTTTCTAGCACAGCCACAATGCACTGAGCACATCCAGGCAGTGCTGGGAAATTCCAGTTGTTCTGCGCATAAATCCAGGTTCTTAAATGGTGGATGGGGAAAGCAAAGCATGAGAAACTTGAGGAAGTACGTGGATTTACTTACAATATCATTTCTGTTTCATTAACAAGCCAATGGTTCCAATGGGAGACAATTTCAGTATGTTATTTTAACCTAAAATCCTGAAGTCTTCCGACATTCTCCAAAAAAATTGGGTCTGGATAAGACTGCATTCTGGGGCTCTTTATCCAATTGTGACGTACTAGGTCAAAGCGCACCACTGCGTAAACCCACCTCTTAGAAGTTACTTACAAGTAAATTACTGTTTGTCCTCCGTACCACAACTGGGAGATTCCTCTTCAAGAAAAGGAGTCACTTTTCTTTGCGTCTTCATCCTCATCAGCCTTTTTTCTTGTATTTGTTTTTTACAACATCAGTCCTGTGAAAGGGAAGAATATTTTCAATTTACTGATTTTCTTCCTAAAGTATGGAGCAACGACTTGCTCGAAGCTTGAATAATTCCTTGTAGTCTTCGAATAAAATAGGCAGACTCTCCTATATATAAATATATCAGTTGTCATCCTTTTTCCAGAAGAAAAAAGAGACAAAGAAAGCGAGCGCGTATCTCCCTTGAGACATCTGCAGAGCTATACAGTATTTCTTTCTACCACGGCAGTTCTTAAAAGCGTTGTTTTTAAAAGTCAGAATAACTGTGGAACCACAGCTACTTTTTATTTGTATTTCATGTTTCTACCCAAGCACTGCCTGAAGAGGGAAAAGTTGTTCCTTTTTGCAGTGGGTAGGAGGGGGAAATAGTTTTTCTTTAGCTGCCTGGTTGAATCATAGAATGGTTCCGGTTGGATAAGACCTTTAAGATCATCCAGTTCCAACCCCCTGCCATGGCAGGGACACCTCCCACTAGACCAGGTTGCTCAAGGCCCCGTCCAGCCTGGCCTCGAACACTTCCAGGGATGGAGCATCCACAGCTTCATTGAGCAACCTGTTCTAGTGTCTCACCACCCCGACAGTGAAGAATTGAACGGTCACTAGAGTCAGTTAAAGGGCTCCTCTGGACTTCCCTCAGTAGCTTAGACCTGAAGTTTGAAGCTTTTCTCCATTTTTCCCTTTGCTAATATATAAATAAAGCCACAAGTGAAGCCCAGTTCTTTTGCACTTGTCCTGCTGAATTAGAGAACAAAAAATAGACTGATCTCCTTGTACTCTAGGTACAAATTCCATTCTTTCACTTGCCTGACCCGTTAGGAGATAGTGACTGGCTTCATCAGTGGCCATGCTAGTGGATCCATCTCCATCATGAGCATCACCCGCTGCCACCGGCTGCCTCACCAGGGCATGGCAAAGCTTCCACGGGAAACAGAGTTTGCTGCACACTCCCCCTGAAACCCAAGCGCGGCCAAATGGGCAGGCTGAGCGATTCTGCACCGAAGCAGCCTCTGTTGCGCATGAACTGACTGTTCCAGTCACTTTGAAAATATCAAAAGAGACAAAACTGCAAATAAATTTCATCTGGATGAAATAGACGGTGCACGTTGGTTGCCAGAAGCATTCACTTCCCTGAGCAATGCAAAATGCAGAAGAGTTATAGCACAAAAAATGTTCTTTCTAGAATTTAACCTTTATTTTCTATTCATGAATACTGTGATCCAAAGTAAATCTGTGTAAACAGTTTTCTTTCTAGGACTGCAAGGAACTGGTGAAACTGATGGAAAGGGGCAGAAAAAAAAAAATCAAGAGCCCTGTGAACACATTTCAGATCTTTTTGTAGACATACCATAGAATGGTTTGGGTTGGAAAGGACCTTAAAGATCATCCAGTTCCAACCCCCCTGCCATGGCAGGGACACCTCCCATAGACCAGGTTGCTCAGAGCCCCGTCCAGCCTGGCGTTGGAACACCTCCAGTTGTGGATGGAGCATCCACAGCCCCCCTGGGTGACCTGTTCCAGTGTCTCACCACCCTCAGAGTGAAGAATTTCTTCCTTACGTCTAACCTAAATCTATCCTCTTCCAGTTTAAAGCCATTGCTCCTCCTCCTATCACTACAAGCCCTTGTAAAAAGTCTCGCCCCAGCTTTCCTGCAGGCCCCCTTCAGATACTGGAAGGCCGCAGTAAGGGCTCACTGGAGCCTTCTCCTGGCTGAACAACCCCAACTCTCCCAGCCCGGCCTCACAGCAATGGAGTTCCAGCCTTCAGGTCACCTTCATGGCCCTCTTGAAGAATGCCCAGTAGAAACAACTTCTCAAGACAGAGAACAGTGACGATACCAGTGCAAAATCCAAATGTGCTGGACATAGAGCCTGTGCAACCTCCCTGACTTGAGAGCAGTGTCTGCACGTGTTACGACTCCACGTTTGGTGCCAGACGGGGTTTAGCCTGTTTGAATTCCCTGTCAGGATCAGTTATGGTCAAATCATCTCACAGAAAAAGTGAAATGGATCCATAACAAGACTTAATGCTTTGTTGTTTGAAAAAGTATTCCAACAGGCAATTAAAAACTCCAGCATCTCTGATTGAACCGTTTGGGGGTTTTTTTTAAGAAGAGAAAATTTAAGATTGTTACATACTTAATAAATCAGAGCAAATAATAACCCCCCTTTTCCCTCGCACTCGTTTTATTCATTACAGACAATCTGAGCCAAGTGAGTGTACAGAAAATACTTTAAAACACCTGTCAATGAAATATTCCTCGTACTGTCTCGAAGGAGAAGTCCTGTAATAGCTTGCTGAAACGGGCAGCAGTTATTCAGATTGCCTGCAGACATCGTGTGCCTTCTAGAGGTCCTTCTTTGAGCACAGCCACACTGCCGTCCCAGTCACTGCGTATCTACAAGAGATATTCCCAGCTTTTATCAAGGAGATTGCGTTTGTAAATGGGCATTGCAGAAACTCACAGCTCATTTTCCCATTTTTGTACTTAACTGCTTTATGAATCCCAATCTCTTTTGAAGAGAATTTGCACATTCGTACAATTTTTTTATAACGAGCTAAATTCTGCCATCCCTCATCATGATAAAGAGATTCATATCCCGGAGATTAATCACTGAATTTCAGTAGAACCATTCATTGACTAATGATCAAACTCCACAAACAAGGCGGCAGATGGCGGCCATATGAGGTTTCTAGTGCCTTCTTTAATGAGCGCAAAACAGTCTCTAGCTCATTTGCACATCCCAGCCACTACATCAATGAGTCGTCTCCACACAAGCAGCTGTCTGAGCAGAAAAAGCGCTGCCTAATTACAGGGCCAGATCCTCAGCTAACATAAATTGGCCTTGCTCCTTTTAGAACTGCAGAGACGGAGGATTTCTATCACGTAAATATTGGGTTCATGGCTTCCGGAGAGGGGCTGCAGGATCGGCGGCACCTTTTCCAGGGAGCGCAGGGTGCAGCACCCAGCTCCCCAGCAGTGACTACACCAGCTTCCTCAGGATACCAGCAGCAGGCTGAAGAACAGACCCCTAAAAGCTCACCAAGCTTATTGTTCCTTTGACATATCGGTGACATTCAGAGCATCATAAGCTTTCCTCATCTAAAATATTTAGCTCCTTAGAAGCAGTCAAACAGATACGCATCCTGGCTGGCATATACATGCAGTAGATGACTTCTTTATTCTTACAGCCCTCCTGGGTGCCGTATGCGCTCAGACAACTGCATTCCCAGAAACAGGCATAAATATCTGTATTTATTTTCCCATCATACTGACTGGGGAGTTGGGGAGAAGGAGCGAGAATGGAGGAAATGGCTTGACAAATACTCTCAGTACACTTCCTTCAGCAGAGTACTCGACGCTGTTTCTCGTCTGCTGTGCTACGGCTGAGAGTGGGCCATCATTACGGATTTCCAGCCGGCACGATGATCATTATGTATTAGATGTTCGTCTGTAAGGACTGTCAAACCAATGACATTTTCAGGTTTTGAGTAGCCTCCAGGGCAGGGCTCTGCAAGACTCTGTTTCAGGAGCAGTTAGTGTTATTTATAGTGCGCAACTAAACAAGGCAGAAATTAAGGGAATGCTCCTCGCTAAAGGTAATGATATGAAAATGCTGATGTAGGTCTGTGACAGTCGAGAGAAGCCTTGAGAATATATTGGAAGTGTGGAGGTGAACAGAGGGAGCACCTCAAGGCTGCTTTTTGTCACTCTGACAGGGCGCAGTCATAAATAACCCCCCCAGCCTACACTCAATTACCAGTAATTTAGTAGCACCCAGGATATTACATGCACAGGAAAATATCGCATGTCACCTCCGGTTCTCCACAAAAATCACTTGGGAAAGTTGCGTTTTCACCTCATTTGGCTTGTAGAGACTTTGGGGGATTGAAGTGCAGTTTACAGTAGGCATTTTCCATACTGTTGTTCCAAATAATTTTTCTACAGTAGCTCCCCGGACTGAACAACACTTTAAAGGAATCAGTCAATCTTGAGCCAAACTTAGAGCAATGAAAAAATCAAAATTCTTACCAGACCTAGTGGCACGTGAAAGTTTACCTTAGAAAGGTTAGCAGAACTTGCATTCCTGCATGGGAGTAATGCTGGTCACTGGAGGAGAAAAAAAAGAAGAGGTAAAAAAAGCAGTTTTAATAAAGATCTGACTATTAAAAGACTGGTACAGGTTTTCTAAGGAAAGGAGCAATGGGTCTTAAGGTCTTTGTAGCAACTCGCATTCCCACACTGCTCAGCCCCTCTCCTTGGAAGGGAAGGGGTTTGGTTTCAGGTTCTTCTCTCGGAACCAGACCAATGTGTCTCTCCTAAGGGTAACGCAGAGTTGTGGTGCAAATGTGAGGCTCTGCGTCACAAGGTTCACCTCTGAGACCGTCTCAGAAACGCTCAGTGCCGCCTGCCTGTAGGTTTCCTGCCCAGATTGAGTCCTTCAGTCTTTGAGACAAGAGGACAGAGGAGACGGGGAGGAGCGAAGCGTCTCCCACTGCCCCTGTCAGGCCAGTAATAAGGTGCATTCTCAAGGGCTCCCAGTCCTCACTCCTTAAAGTCAGGACACGAGCTTTGGCTCGTGTCTTCTTTCAGTGCCTGTGTAATTGCCAATTCTATTAGCAAAAATTGAACCTGCAATCTTCGCTATCAAAAAGCATCTAAATTAAAGACCAAAATGCTTTACCTGCTATCTCTGCTGCAACGAGCTGCTAAAGAACACAGGCCAGCTAAGCCAGTGAGTTATTTAAACAGTAATTTAAACATACTGACTCAAAATGAAATCAATGAGGAGTAAAGATTACATAGAGCACCGCATCTGAAATCTTTAAAAAACTTTGTGTGTGTACATTGTGCTTTCATGCAATATTTGCTACACAGAAGATGGTATTTTGATCCCTGTAGGATATGAACCCGGCTGGTCCTTTCAGTCCCTCCGCTGGAAATCACACACATCCCCACACACCGCCAGGGAAAAAAGTGCTTATATACACAAACAATATAAATGTGCATCTGTCCTTGACTCAAAAACGCTCTGATTTGGTGACGTCTGGCAAGTCCTACGGCTTGGCCACCAGCCAGTGACAGAACCAGCCGCGTGTCCTCCCGCGCAGCGACAGAACCAGTCTCGTGTGATAACAAGGGCACGTTCCCGGCTGATCTAGTGGGCAATAAACGTGCTGCTCTCTGTAACCAGAGCACATGGCACTAAAACGCAGCACGGAGGGTACGATATTGATACCAACCCCCCTTTCCCTGCTTCAGCTTGAACAGAAAATTGCTTCGCGTTCCTCAGGTGAGGCTGTAATTACCCTCGTAAAAGATGCACAAATAAAGCAGTCACAACCAAATTAATCTAGTCACGCCTTCCTACTACAGAGAAGGGTTTTATCAGTATTGTCTTCAACGTGATTATTATTTCTAATAGGTTGAACTGAATTTTGAACTGAGTTGTCATAAAAACGCTGCCTGCTGAGAAGTCAAAGGATAAAACAGTGACTGCTGTGTGAGCACTGAGCACTGCACCCAGCTTCCAGCAGTGCCAGCCCTATAGGATACACGTTCTTAGCAGCAGACGCTGAATCATAGAAGGATTTAGGTTGGAAGGGACCTCAAAGATGATCTGGTTGGAAGCCCCCTGCCATGGCAGGGACACCTCCCACTAGACCACGTTGCTCAAGGCCCTGGCCTTGAACACCTCCAGGGATGGAGCATCCAGAGCTTCCCTGGGCAACGTATCGGTGATGTTAATAGCACGGCTATAGTGACCCAGACTGATAGATCACCATATGAGTGTCTCGTAACATCTGCCAACAAAGTGCAGTGACATGTTGACCTCAAATGATGTTCAGGTCTACAACATGGGTGTGTAGATCCCGCCAATGCTTTTCCAGTGATCAGTGCTTGGGAAGCTCTCAGTACTTACACAGAATCATATGAAAGCCAAGGAAATTTCAGTTAGGCATTTCGCTGATAAAATTCTTTCCATTTCTGTTTATCTATTGATTGGAAAAAGGCAAACTGAACCAGATAGCAAAATGTGTATCTTCTCCAGGGATCATAATAGCAAGATTATCTAGGATACGGGTGGGCATGGCAAAGTTACAATCGGGGTAAACAGAGAGCGGTCTTTGTACCTATGGTAATTTAATAAGACTTTAGCAGAGAGAAATAGGAGGTAGGAATAATCACTGACAATAATCTTCTCTTTAATTATACTGTTTGCTTTTAGGAAGAAAAAAAGGCAAGTCAATCAAGTGATCCGAGCTGAAAAATTACAGGCTCAATAGCCTGATAGGAGGAAAAATAGACTGATCTTCACCGAGACAGAGACGTTTCCAGTCCTAACGGGTAGATTACAAACAGAATTTAGTCTGCCTGCAACACTATTTTGCATAGTACAGCCATGTTTTATCGTCTGTAGCTTGACATCGACTTTCTACTCACCATGCCAAATAAAACTGAACTTTACTTAAAAGAACCAAAGCCGTCGACAGTTGGAAATTACAGCAGGACATGACAGAAAATAAACCAAACTCCATCCCTTAATCAGAGCCTGAAGTGCCTATGCAAGAACACAGATGAGTTGTTCTCAAGCAGAAACCACCTCGGACATCAGCCTTGGATTGCTCCATAAAGCCCAGGAGGACTGACTGGCTCTAGAAAGCTCAGGCAGAAATTCAGGACTCAAAACAGCTCCAGAAAGCATGCTGAGCACTACCTGGGATGCGTTCCATCCTGTTGTTCCTCATCTCTATTCTGACTGTAGCTAAACCGGTCTCCTAGGCTCCTGCCGTGGTCAATGGCGCTTCAGAAAGCACTTCATCCCTCCCACATAAGGAGCTAAGAACGTATTCGGCCTCTGCTGCTTGGACACAAAACCTGCGTTTGCTGGAGACATGGAAATATTTTTTAAAAAAGGAGAAAAAAAAAAATCAAGACAAGCATTGAGATGATTCAGTTTGGGTGAGGCGAAATTCAGACCCAAGTGTCAGCTGAAAACAACGTAATAATCACTGTTATTCTCGATTCATTGCAAACATCATGGATTCAGAGGTTCAAAGGGAGTTTTACCGACTTCTGAGCTGTGATTGCTTCGCAGGCATGTGTGAACAGCAGCAGTATGTTCCTGCCTTGCAGCTGGGAGTTCTTACCTACAAACGGTGAGTACTATAAATACCCAGTTCAAACCAGAGAGAGGTCGCGTGCACCCTTGGTACTAAAAGGCATTCTCCCCATTTCCAGCAGATCACTAAGACATTGCTTGCTTTGGGCCATAACTGGGTATTTTCCTTGCTGAATTTTTATCTTAAAAGGCCTGGAAAAATACTTGTCTTGAAAGTTTCAAAGGAGACAAAGACACAGAAGCAATTTATCCCTTTTTATGCTTCCTCTCACAGCAAACAACTGCGATGTAAGTCATCTCTTCAGATAAACATCTGTATTCTTTAAGTTTGCAAATGAAATGTTTGCAAATTATGTCTCAATATTCTCCACAATAATGGTATAAAAATTTAGCCAGAGAAGTGCTTTTGTAATTTTGTTTCTCCGAAGATCTTGAACAATTTTAAAGTGCATTTTCTCCCCTACTATAAAGCTAAGAACTAAGCCTTAGAAAGTTGTTGTGGTGATCCAGTACCATAAACACTGATCTTACAATAGCCTGAGTATGGACAGACCACAGCTTGAAACAGGATTTGTGGCGCGGAGCTGACTGGTGCCTTAGTTGGCAGGAGAGATGCTAAGGGACTTCTTCAACTCTGCTGGAACTTGTAAAGCAATATTCAGTGATGTGCAGCCAGACCTAAATCATCTTCCTGCACTGAGCTGCCAACCAGCCAGTGAGTTAGTAAGCTTTGACAAAATTAGACTTTGATAGATTTTTGTCTTTAAAAAGCTGAAACGAACATTACATGTCAACAATAAATCTTTCCCTGCTTTCTCTTAAAACGTGCGTGGTACCTGCCCCAAGATGTAACTCTTCTCATCCTCTTCTGGGCCAAGATCTGGGAGATGTCAGCTGATCTGTCCTTCCCAACCCAGTGGCAGTGAAATCAAGCTTCTAATTAAGAAAAAAACCCAAACACGTAGCATAAAGCAGAAAAATGGTGTAGAAATTTCAGAGCCAACAAAGCAATGAAGGAAGATAGCAAAAAAACTTAAATGATATAAGCAATAAAAATTAAGAGGCAGGAATTAGGAAGTCAGATACTACTATGACTAAGTTGCATATCTCCCATTATGGATTTTTTTTCTCTCGACACAAGACAGGAGCACTGACAGTATCCCCCAGTCCATGGGCAGAGGAAATGGATAAAAGTAAGATTACACATTGCAGGTCGAAGTAACAGAAGGGTGTGTATCAGAGGCAGGATGTGAACCAATGACAAGGTGGTTAGATGATGTAAATTTTACCCAAATGCTTCTATTTGCACGATTCCGTGCTTGGAAGGAAACTCCTCTCTTCCTCAGGTAATCCTCTGCATGTCCAGCGATCCCGACATCTCCAGGGTGTGACAGATTTGCTGCCTCTACTCAGAAGCATCTATTTCATGTGCAATAAAACCAAGGTGCTGGGATCCGAGATTCAGCATGTGATACACAGACTGCGCTGTCTGGGATTGCGGGATACTCTCAGCTTGGCTTTCAGCTTCAAATAGTAACCCCCGGAACAGCGGTTAGTGCTCTGCGACCTAAGCAGTGCCATCGATAGGTACACGTGGCCTCTGTTATCTTTCAGAGGGCTGTAGACACCCCTCACTCTTTTCTCAGCCACTGCTCACAAGGTTTTAGAGGTCTCTACTTATCTCCACTGAGTAGGCTAGGAACTGCGGGAGAATTTAGGTCACTGTTATGTCCGCTCCTAGATCAATTCTCTTCTGTGCTTGAGCAGGCTCAGGCTGCTATGCAATGATTTGATTGCAGCGTTGATAAGACGAGAGGAAACGGCCTCAAGTTGTGCCAGGGGAGGTTTAGGTTGGACACGAGGAAAAATTTCTTCCCTGAAAGTGCTGTGAAGGGCTGTGCCAGGCTGGGCAGGGCAGTGGTGGAGTCCCCATCCCTGGAGGGGTTTCCAAGCCGTGGAGATGTGGTGCTGAGGGACATGGGTTAGTGGTGCCCTGGCAGTGCTGGGTTAATGGTTGGACTCAAGGATCTTAAATTTCTCTTTCAACCAAAACAATTCTATGAATTGATTTTTTGTTTCCATGTATAAGTGAATTTTCCCTGCACTAGCCCAACATCCTGCTAAAACCCAATAAAATAGGGTCTGTACATTGCCACGTACTTTTCCTAGGCTAATATTCATTACATTACAGTCTGGCTTCCACAGATTAAAATAGCTTTTCAGAAGACGCAGTTTGGGGAAATATTGGTCATACATCTCATTTTAAACTCCATATAATTCATGCAGTGATAATTTATATTGACAGTAATTCCTGACAAGATGTATTTGCCACTGAAGCTAGAAAGCATTTCACCTCCTGGCGTTCCAGCTTTGCACATTTCACGGCTGGAATCTGTTTCAGAGCTGTTGCATACATTTGGTTTATGTGAGATTCAGGGAGGCTTCATCTCCAAGTCTTATTTACGGGACAGAAAAACGGAAGGAAGAAATTCCCTTGTACCACCCCTGCTGGGAACACTTGACCTCAGCTTCAAGATCCTAATTTAAAACTCTGACTGTTCTTAAAACTTGCATTTTCCCTAGTTTGTTCTTCGAAGAGCACCACAACCGCATCTGCTTTTTTATTTTAACTATTTAGAACAGGGCTATGCTTTTATAATGCTACTTTGTAAAAGTCAAAATGGAAGACGGGTACAATACAGAGTAGACCTAATGTTCTGAGACAGAACTTTTGTATTTAGACAGGTCCTAATGCAGCATTAAGAGAAGCCTCTTTTCCAGGAAATGCCTTTTATCATCACTATTTATTAGGGCTGCCCACTGCTCTGAAGTAACCTTCCTCTGAGAGCACTTCTTATTAGACAAAGGCAGGAGTTTAATTCACATTAACCTCAGCATCAGCATCCTGGATAATGAGGAGAGGCACAAGGGCATGAGGTTGATCTTTGTTACAAGACTGAGATCAAGGCAGCCAGACTGTAACATTTAAAGAGCTCGCCTTTATACAGAGAAGTTTCTGCCTGTGAGGTACCACGAGATGCCTGAAATACTCTGAACTGGTACGTTTGATTTAGACTGACGGACTTCCTACAGCTGCACAGCGTCACCCAGCCCTCACTGAGTTTGTGGTGGACTGCCAGTCCTTTTGTCCCGTCCCTAGGATAAGCCAGATATACAACGTGTTTAAACCACATCCAGCGACTTTCTGAAGCATCACCAGAAAAGTTAAGGACGAACGCGGTCTAGCGAGCAAGCACCGCGCTGGGAACCACCAGACTGATTCCTTGGCCAGCTCAGCTGCTGAATTTGGGCATTACTTTCACCAAGCCAGCACTCTTTCCACCGTAAACACTCTGCGTGTGGATTTTCTGCTAGCATCTGCTGATGTACACGACCTGTTTTATTATGGAGCTAGTAAATGAAATTGGATGTGTCAGAGCTGGCCGTCTCTGAAGAAATCAGTTTGGTCAGTAAGTTAAGAGAGTGTTCAGTGTGCATCCAGGTTAAAAATTAGCAGTGCTATCTACTGGCCAGTTCTTTGTGAAGCTGACACTTTCACCTGGAACATACATGCCGAGGTCCATGTCTCCTTAGGTCATGGGGTGATCTGCAACATGACCACGTTTGAGAACACAACAAAGCTGTTTAATTACCGTTACCTTTTAACACACCAACATCTGAATAGACACTACCAGGACAGAAACTAGGTTTTGATCTTTACCACCACAGCTCCCATTTCAAAACACGGCTCTTGCAGTGCCAGATGCATTAACCAGCTGATGACACACCTCTCTAAACGAGGAGTACTCTGCCTGCTTTGGTTTTCCAGAGCGTCACACTACGCAGGGCATGTCATGTCACAGGGACTGCTGCAAAGGTGCACTAAAGGGCAGCAAAAACCACTGAGGTCAGATCCCTGCGGGGTTTCTTACAGCCTCTCTTCTTTAGAAATAATGAAGTAAGACAAGTGGGATTTCTACCATGTGCTGCACAGTCCTTGGAGCAAGAATTACATGCCATGGTTTGTGTGTCTATCTAGGGGCTTAGACGAGCAGTGAAATCAAACCCCATCCTCCCAACAGCATTACGACTTCAACATCTCCCTTACCAAGGCGGCAGAGAGCCACGTGCTATTGTCTTGACATTTGTATTTTGTAACACTGCGCGAGAAGCCAATACCTTGAGAGGCTCAAGGAGAAGGATGGGTTTTCCTGCACCTTCCCAGTTGTTCTTCTGCTCCCCATGAAAAGCGTCCTCTCACTTGCATCCAGTGCCACCGTGCGAAAACTCGGCATCCCCATGACAACCAGCAAACGGTTTGATTTTCTGCCCGCTGTCAGTCAGCAAGAAGATAACAGTAGTTCCTGTGTTTGAGCTAATTACCTAGGGGAAAGCAGAAACTGTGATGAAATAGAAAGTCTTGCTGTATACATCTTCATTAGAATAATCTCATACATACGTGCTCTGAACTTAGGAAACACTCAAGTCTGAAATGCAAATCACAGAGCACTTGGCATTGATTTTTATTCCCCCCCTCCCCTTTTCAATTCATTAAAAAGACTCCTGCTCCCACGCTACTAAAGCTCCCAGGAAGCCAGCAGACTGGCTCCGTCGGAGTCGTCAGCAGGGGTGAAGCAGGGCAGCACCACAGTAAAGCCACATGTCACCTCCAGCCTGGAAGGCACGTCTAGCAGAAGCTGCTTGGTGGTTTGGTAGATCTTCCTTATTCCTCTCAAATAACTGACAACTTGAGTAATAAATCACCAGCCCCTGCAAAGAGAAATTCAAGGGGACGGAGGAAACAGCAGCTATATTTTAGAATTCACCAGTAAGATCAGATTTACAAGTTGGGAGAAACTTTATTTAAAATCCACCGTGATTGTTTCTTTTTTTGTGTTTTGGCCAGTGGACGTGAACTTGCTCAAAGCCAACAAATTCCTACTATCGTTTGCTGTAAACTTACATCAGAGAGTCACGTCAGGTAGCCTTACTTCAGAGTCAAGAAATCACCTTGCAAAGCATCTGAAAGGGTCATTTCTAATTGTCCTATCACCGTTCTAGCCCTGTTTTGATAAAATAAAAC
Source organism: Eurystomus gularis (assembly GCA_013400335.1). Classification (NCBI taxonomy): domain Eukaryota; kingdom Metazoa; phylum Chordata; class Aves; order Coraciiformes; family Coraciidae; genus Eurystomus; species Eurystomus gularis. The sequence continues at coordinate 744,285 of VZZY01005983.1, forward strand.
TGTGTCAGGCACTTGATACTTAAAAGGCATCATCGTGAGTCTTCTACACATCAGCTCATGACCGAGCCACTGTTTGTGTAAAGATGCTTCTTACTCACTCTGTTATTTTCATCTCACCAGTAAAACATACACTGCACTGTCATTGTAAAAAAAAAAAACCAAATATTTCCTAGGAGCAAATGTACAACACCTTCCAAATTCTTCTCACAAAAGCTTCTCCCTATGTCTCTGAACGTTTAAAAGACAAGACCCTGTATTCTTAATGCAGTTCAAACTGACAATCTCCTGGTTCTTGCAGCCAATGCACGTACCTGGATAAACCTTTTAGAGTAAACTGATGTTTGATCTTAACACTGGAGACTATAAATATAATGCGAACCTACTGTAGCAACAAGTGGTTAAAACTATCTGAAATATTATTTCCTCTAAACTTAAAAAAAAAAAACCCAGAAGGAAGGCTGTACGAAGCTGTCCCTTTAGGTGGTCTTATTTAATTGCTTAAACCTATTTGAGAAGCACCATACTTCATACTTGGAAAATTACAAAGGCTGCTTCTGCCCATCCAAACATCTCAAGCAGAGCAAAACCTAAACTGATTATAATCAAATTTCCTTTTACCAGGAATGTTGCTGTTTTCTTAACCTCTCTGCCAATTACTGAAGGATATTCAGAAGGTACAGGTTGCTTAGGAAGAGAAAAAAAGAAAAAATAGGATCTTGTATATTTAGAAATTGTGCACTTCCTCAAAAATATGCTGGAGAAGTTAAAAGGGAAAATCAGATCATGGGAGCTCTCACAACTCACCGTAGATCACTAATTTCAGAAGGTTTTATACATAAATGCCTATATATATTAGTGTTTTATGAGCAATTAGCAGAATCAAGAGCACTGGACAGAACAATCACACTAAAAGGATTAAAAAAATATGTTTTTTAAGTCCAAGGAGCACTGCAGCAAGGAGCAATTTACCAGTGGCAAAGACAGTATGAATAATAAGGAAAAAAGGGAAAAATGTTGGTTCACTAGAAAGACAGACTTTGGCAATGCCATGAAGCCCAAAGTGTTCAAAGATCATTTAATTAGTCTTATTAAAGATGTCAAGCAGGTGGTTAACACCAATGACAGAAGGGTGAGAGCTCTCCCTGAAGTAGTTCGGATCGTAATCAGACAAGACAGATGTTTTCAAAGTCTGACCAGTGAACCTCAAAAAGCTTAACAATTCTCATTGAGGAATCACGGGAAAAAGCACCAGAGAAGAAACTTTAAAGGGCGGTTACTCTCCCTGTCTGCTAGAAGAGGGAGAAAGAGATGAGAAAAGAGAAACAAGACAGCTTTACTTCCATCCCAGAAAAGAATAATCGGGGATAATATAATCGTATCACTGGTAAGCAGCAAAGGGTGAGAGGAGGTGAGCAGTGGCCATCACTCACTTCTCAAGAACAAAGCCCATCTCATTGCCTTTCACAGCACCACAGCAGAAATTTCATACATCTTGATATTAGACAGACATTGTGCTAATTAGTTGTCAAGATGAAACTATTAGAGGAGAGAAGCAAAGCAGGTGGGTAGTGGTCATGATGGACTACCGAGGTGGGAGGGTGTGCTATGCCACTGCGTGTTAGAAGGTGGACAGAGGTCCGGCTCCCTTCGGGGACTTCATTTACCCTTTGGATCATACAATGGTTTGGGTTGGAAAGGACCTTAAAGATCATCTAGTTCCCACTAGACCAGGTTGCTCAAGGCCCCATCCAACCAGGCCTTCACACTTCCAGGGATGGAGCATCCACAATCCCCCTGGGCAACCTGTTCCAGAGTCTCACCACCCTCAGAGTGAAGAATTTCCTCCTAGGTTCCAATTTAAATCTACCCTCTTGCAGTTTCAAACCGTTACCCCTCATCCTATGATGGAAAGGATCTCGTGATGTGGATCGGGGAGGTACTACCTACCTGCCAGTGGAGACAATCAGAAATCATGATCATTCGAGCGGTTGTTCTCTTATAAAACCCAACAATTACCAATAGATTCACCAATCTTCAAGACTTTGGAAGTATCAGAACTGGTAATGCTGCCAGTGCTGCACCAGTCCACTGCTGGAAAGAGGTCTAGAGAAGATATGGATCAAGGAGAGCAGCGAGGGAGAACCATATGATCATTTTAGCATAGACTGAGGAAAGATTTGATAACAAGCCCCCATTACCTGAAGGCTGTTGCACTGAAAGAAGGGAATCACTCATTGTCCCTGACCATGGGAGCATAGACAAGCATTAGGGACCTCAAACTGCCGGAAAGAAAATCTAGTTAAGACATTACAAGAAGCTTTTTAAAAGCTTTTTTTTTTTTTAGGAGAACATAAATAGAATAAATTATTGGAGGAATTAATGGAGAGTCCATTACCAGAACTTTTAATATGTTGGAGCAACTTCTAATGGCACAGGGCTGCCTCCCAAGACCTCCCTTCTCCTCTGTGGCTGGCGTCCAGCAGGCAGAGGCTTATGGTCAAGTCATCCGAGGTGATTGAAACAAAGAGTGGGAGAGAAGTTCCTATTAGTGAAAGAAACGGGGGAAAAAAAAAAAGATAAATTGAAAGAACTGACACTAAAAAATGTAAGCTCTGCTGCCGACTGTGTCACGATTGTCAGATGGAAAGCACAACAGCCCCAGAAAACGTGGCTGAACCCCAATAAGAGAGACAGACAGAAAGGTGGGGAGATCTGCTTAGGACCGGGCAGTTATGGCTGCAGCTCCAGCCAGCTTCTAGAAACTAAAGTTTCATTATTGCTCTTGTGAGATTTGATACCAAAGCAGTAAATTTCAAGACTTACTTGACCTAACAAGCATTTCATGGCAAAGCTAGCAGAGCAGTTACTTCTCTGAAGGTTTCCCTATTCGAGCTTACCCATGGCCAGCCTGGGAGCAGGTCAGGATGGGATCGCTTGGGATGGTGAAGATACTGTTGAATTGAGCATTAAATTCCACACCTCGCTTCCTAGCTTTTCAAAGACTTTTTCTGGATGCGAGATTATAAGAGGGTTTCCCCCCCCCCTTTTAATTAACACATTTCTTGGTAATTCCAAACAATTTTCTGTGTATAGCCGCATAGTTCCATCTCGCCTTTTCAACCAGGCAGAGTATCCCAATGAAAAAACCTCAGTTTTTGTAATACCTGCCAGTAGCAACGGAGTACACTGCCCAGCTTTGGTACTGTTCCAGGATGATAAGAAATGAACTTTTCGATAATACAATTTTGCATCTATCAAGGGATGATGTTGAACATCCCAAACGCAACAGATGTACTTACTGGAAGACAGACACTGCTCAGTTCAAGAAAATCAGCATCTAAAATGGAATGAATAGAAGACTAAATAGCAAAGGGCAACATAAAACACAGAGCAGGGGATAAGAGTGGCCCGTACACCAGTGAAGATGCACATCTAGAGCCCAGGAAACACAAGTTTCACAGGTACCTGCCCTAGATGCACTTATCTTCACAGCCAGGCACAGCCCCAGCTCTCAAAAAGCAAAACCAGCTTAGTAATAAAAAACCCCACAAGGCACAGGGAAGAGCACTAACTATGCTCAGTATCTGTGGGAAATAAATCTGTAATCCAGATCACATCCATTTATAGATCCGAGACAGATTTGCTCTATAAAGAGGCTGATTCATCTAAACAGACTACCAGACCTGCATTTTAAGCTTCTGAGATCATTCTGTTCTCCTTCACGTGGGTATTACTTTATTACAAGCTTTATTGAAGAAATGTTTAATTTCAGAAAAATGAATTAAAAATGCTGCACTTCACGTCAAATCCATGATGCTCGCTGCAGCCAGAATTAGCTCTGGCATTTCACCATCTATTGCCAGATCACCATGTAGCAACGTGTTCTCTTGTTCCTCTGAGCCTCTCCAGTGGTTACGTGGAAGGCAGAACTAAGAGAGATTGATAAATGAGTCATGGCAAGCGAAAATATTTCTAACAACCAAAACCCACCATTTTTTCCCTCAACTTCACACAAGGAATTTTTCAAATTTTAAATTCAGGCTTAATTTCTCAAGGGAATACTCCCGATGAAAAGCCCAGACTATCTGAGCAGTAGCTGTTTCCATTCAGCCAAGGCATGATTTTTAACACGTATGCAGCGGTATTTTGGAATCCTGAAGGAAAAAGGACCCTTCCTCCTGTCCACAGGCATCAACTTCTCCATTACTCCTGTTTTAAGCATGACAAGTATGCAGTAAAGGTCCCAAAGAAGCGTATAAAGAGCTTGAGATGATGAACCATCACTCAGCCCAGCACTAACACAGGCCCCCAGGGCTGCTCAGTGCCGCCTTCTCAGCAGCGTTTGGCATCACCGGTTACTGCCCATGCTTCGGCTACTTCGTTTTCAGTGTTACACCAGAACAAACTGATCATCCCAATTCAGGCATACATCTAACTTTTGAATACCACTACCAAAAAAATCCTTACAGATGTTTTTATCCCCCAAAGAAAAGCATCCTGTGATGCCACTAAGGGAATTACTCATCCTTTCCTTTGGATTCTGATTTTGTGCCTTCCATTTCAACAGCGAAACCGAAAACATTCGTACTTTGAAAACAGCATTCCTAACCAAGTAACACTTTATTAATAAACAAAATTAATTTTATACTTAATATTACAAATCCCTTGGAAGTCTTGAGCAGAAAAACGTACAGGGCTTGGTCCACTGCCCAGGAAACTTCTGCTACTGCCACAATAAATGGCTACGTATGTTTTATAGCATCGGGGTAGCAAAGGAAGACCTCTTACGTCAGACTTATACTACCAAAATAAAGCAGCCATAGCTGAAAACCAGGTAGGATACCAATGCTGAAGACTCTGCTTTTTCAGTAACTTCACAGCATGGTAGGAGTTGGAAGGGACCTCTGGAGATCATCTCATCTAACACCCATCATCTCTAACACAAGACAGGTTCACCTAGGACAGGTTACACAGGAACACGTCCAGGCAGGTTTTAAAAGTCTCCAGAGAAGGAGACTCCACAACCTCTCTGGGCAGCCTGTTCCAGTGCTCCGTCACCCTCCTGGTAAAAGAAGTTTCTCCTCATGTTGAGGTGGAACTTCCAGTGTTTCTGTCTGTGCCCGTTGCCCCTTGCCCTATCTGGGCACCTCTGAAGAGAGACTGGTCCCATTCTCTAGACACCCGCCCTTCAGGAACTGACAAACCTTGATCTGATCCCTTCTCAGCCTTCTCTTCTGCAGCTATTGCACGGAGTCAGGCTGACCTATCTTACCTGAAAATCCTTCCCTTCAGCATCCCATTTATCCCACCATCAAGTCCAAGTCCTGTATCTCCTTATCTTCTCCACCACTGACTTCCTCCGCACACGTGCTGCTCTAAGGTCTCACAGAAGGTTGCTGTTACCTCTTCTGGCTCTCGGCCGCCACCGCTGTTTTCTGGTACGGCACGATGCATCTATGCCGAGTTAGAGTCAAACAATTTTCCGCTTACACGCTGGCAAGTGACATTTTGATCCAGCTTCCCAAGACAGGAAAAAACTCCCAAATACCAATCTCGCCTTTGGAGCCTGATCCAAATACAAACTACACTTGAAGATGATAGATTTCAAGTGCACCAAAAGCTATTTGGGAAAGACAATTCAGCCTACAATTTACCAGCATGAGCTCCAGTGATTCTAAAAGCTGTTTTAGCACTCGGCGATGGCTGACAGAAATATCGGAAAGGGATAATTGCTAACCGTACAGGCTCCGAAGAGGAGGTTGCATTAGTACCCCCATTAATGAAACAGCAAAGTAACTTCTCGTAAACAGAGCTTAAAACAATCTTAATTTCTCTTAAAGCCTTAGGAGACACGTTTAAGAAACGCTGGTTTCTTTAAGCTGAAACCTCGCTGTCCAGAGGGAGAGGATTGTGAATTGTGCTTTCAGGCAGGTGGGCACAGCTAGATGGCTTTGACAGCAAACTAGATCACCGGATGTTTTCCTTTGGGTTTTGTTATTTATTTTTTTTTCTTTTTTAATCAGAGTGTAGCACTGCTGCCATGCCATAAACATTCATTTGCATCCAAGTGATGAAAAAAAAAAAAATAAAAGTCACAATACCTCCTGTCAGAACACAGTATGCTCGGAGGTTTGCATCTCAAGCAGTAGATGAGGGATGCTGTTGGGGCTGAGCTCTAGAAAACGTGAGGGGAGGCGTGCCCCTGTACAGCAAGCACGGCTCTTCATTGAGATGCAGGTAGCGCTTCGACGCCAAAGACTGCAGTGCATCATTAAAGTACTGTGAAGACAAACAACACTCACGCTGCATACCAAGTGGTATTACATTTAACTGAGTCATTTGAGCACGAGTCCGCCCAGGTCTGCTGCTGTGAAGCCACTTGTGTAAAGCGTGCCGGCAGAAATGGATCTGCGCTAATTACATTTCATGCATATTTCAGATTTAACCTCGGGGATATGGAAAGGTGGCAGGAAAGAGGAATTGTATAACCAAGTTCATTTGCGATTGGCAGCCACGTGAAGACTGGCTTTCCTCAGAGATAACCCTAGAACGCCTCAGATTAGGAGTCTTATTTCTATTCCCGTTGTTTCACTGAAGCACAGGACGCGTGAAGATTTTGCGTCTCTTTGAAACACCAAACCTCTATCAGAAACTAAACCCCTTTCAAAAATGGAAGGCTGGAGGACTTCAGCTAGCGTGCCCATTCCACTACAGCTCAGGAGAAGCAGCCTACCCCTATTCCTCTCCAGGGAGCATCACAAAACATCACAGTGAGGCTACATCAGTATTAGATCATTTCCTATCCAAAGTAAAGGGTTGTCTCTTTTCATCCCTCTGAACTTTCTGAAATCTCTTCCAAGGACACACTTTCAAGGTTTTTTTCCAGAGAAACGCAGAAAAGTTGGTTTGCCTTTTTCCCTTACCTGCTTCAAGACTGAACTGCACAGGACACAGCTCACCACTGTCCTGCTGCCTCTGACCCTTCTGCTTGTTTCCTGCTCCATTTCCAGTAACATCAATTCATTACTAAATGAGGTAAAGGGGCATCTCTGAGCTTCATTAAACTAGAGAGAAGAATGGCATTTCAGATCTCTGGGAACAAGAGCAATCTTCTGGATGCGCAGCTGATGCTGAATGCCCCAGATCCTCAACGCCTGGGAATGTAATAGAGAAATCACCAATTACCTCCAGTTTTTGCTTCAGAAAGGAACTCAGAAACGAACAGCTCACCCTGGAGAAGGTGTGCCATGCTTTTTTCCACATCTACCACTAAACACATTTTGGCTTGTCTTAAAGAGTCATCAAGCACCATTTTCCATTATTACTTGTTTCCTATCAATAGCCAGGGCCCTGTTGCACTGTTACTCACTGCGTGAATACACAGTATCTTCCAGCAATACCCCGTTCCCACTCTGGCACGTTGTGTTTTGTGGCTTTCACATTCCTTTACAAAAGATTTTACTTTTGCCATAGGGAGCTGCAGAGAGGTTTGAGACTTACGTATCGTAAGACATGGCACGAGGCAGGGCCATGGGGACACCTGAAACAAAACCCCTCGTGCAGAGGTGCCTGCAGTTGCAGGGGAATCATCTCACGGATCCTCGTTAGCCCTTCTCGTCATCTACTCTGAAGTCAGCCTGTGTCTAGACAGGCTCTTGTACTGCATGTTCAAAGGAGGGGGAAGCAAGCAGGTGATGTATCCAAGGTCACAAAGTAGGCAAGGGGCATGGTTTAGCCATCATCAGTCCCGTTTCTGATCTCAACACAAAGTCTCAGCTAATGAATCACACTCATTTTCTTTTCCACAGTTCGTGCCTTTCTCATTTGATGTGTCTGCACTGAAATGTATTTTATTATCAGGCAAATAAGAGGAAACAAAACCTTTATGTCTAAAATCTCTTGCCCACAGGAAGAAATTTGAGTTATCAGAGCAAAGTTGCAACATCACCATTGGCAGACCGATGCTCTGGAAGAGCCTCCAAAGACCTGGCAGTGCCACACGTGAGCTCTGCAGCCAGCGAGGCCGGTAAGGAAGCGACACGGTAAAAGCGTCCTGTGGAATTGCACAGGGGCTGATGCTAGAGACCAGCTGCGGAGCTGGAAATAGCGTGGTCTGCGTGCACATAAAGAAACAGGCAGTTTCTAAACCAGGATTTACCTGGGACATTGTAAAGGGTTTTTAATAAGTCTCTGGCAGTAACTGGTACCGATCACTGGAAATGACCCGTTCTGCAGGGACGACACGGGCGTCCGTTCTGTGTAGCACTCCTGAGAACTTACAGCTCATGCAGCCAAGGCTCCTGCAAACAGGGCTCGCCGTGCAGGTTCCCCGGTCCCCTTCTGCAGGAGGCCATCCAGAGGAGCAGATATTTTACTTCAACTGCTCCATTTCTCAGAAACCAAGTGGATGACATCCTTCATATATTATCTTAAAATCTAAACATTTATTAGAGTTGTACTCATAATGTTTTTCCTTTTAATTCCATCTCCCATTACCTGAAGTTTCACCAGACTTCTTTTCCAAACGTAATCTTCTCTTTTTGCAATCCAATTTGTCTTTTGAAATCAGTCACCGTTTAACTGATGCGATAATTCACTCTGATGGGTAACGTGCACACAGGTAAGAGAAATATTGATACAATGCGCAATCACAGCCATCATAATAAATCACGGTCAATTGGCAGAGAACATTAATTTAGAAATTTTTAGCATAACAAGATGATTTGAGAGTGAAAAGCGAGAGCATAAATTCCCTGGGCAGTTCTGAAACACGGCTATAAATGAGGCGCTTTCACTCCACACCAGCACTAATATATTAAGAACACTGGTCGCACTTGAAATAAAGGCATTTAATGAAGAACTATATGAAACTATGAAAAAAAAAATAATCAAGAAATTGATCCATACAGAACAAGGCACATAATGAAGAAAAATACTCAACTTCACCTACTAGATGATCTTTAAGGCCCCTTCCAACCCAGACCATTCTATGATTCACCTGCAGACCAACACCAAGACCACTGAAGAAGCTCCCCATATTATGATGAACTGCATTTAGTTTGAGTAAGCCCCAGAGATGTTGGATCCTGCAAGGTCCTCAGTGCTCGTGCTTCAATTCAAGACTGCTCACACCCCTAAGTGTGTTTGTGGAGACCTGCCAGTGTTCTTAGCATATATTAGATGACTCTAGACAAGGACACGTAGCTGACAACGTGCTGGATAGTGTATATTTAGTCCTGGAAGGGATTCAGTGGCATCAACCCTTAGGAGCTCAAAGTTGTAGGAGATGCTCTGCTTCAGAATGAAGCAAGAAAGGAATCCCCTCTGGTGAAACACGCTGCGCTATGTAGAACATAGAGCTTGTAGAGCTAAGACCCACATAGAAAGAGTGAATGCCTGTGAACCACAGCGAAACCATTGCTGTCTGTTGCTAAACACAGTTCTGAAGTGACTTCTCATAAATGACCTCAATTTTGTCCATGCTACTACACTACTACTTCTTCATTTAGCAAAACAAAGCTGGGATCTAATGTTTACAACAGACACTAATTATTCTTCCACAGATACACAGTTACTCTGCAGTATGATGATGACAGAATCAAAATGCAAAACGACCTGAGGAATCTCCATGTCACTTGTCCCAGTTAAAACCCAAATGTGTTTTTAATTTTTGCTCTGCAGTCCATCCAGAAAGACAAATGAGGAAGTTTAAAAACCTGATTGCTGCTCAAGGACTTGAATCTGCAGGGTTATAAATGGCATTTATGAGAAGTTGTGTTTCACGAGCCTGGTAATTTGCAGTTTGTTACAGAGACATAAACTCGTTTCTGACTAAATTGTATTGTAAGTCATGCTCCTCGGAGGACGCCTGACTAAAAGGTGACGTTAAAGTAATTTCCGTAACATCAAACTATACAACAAACTAAAAACTTCATAGAGGAGAAGGCTAAGGAAAAGGAGCAGACCGAGATGGAACAGATTTTTTTGTGGTAAAGGAGCAGACCAAGATGGAACAGATTTTTTTTATGGTAGTGCTCACAAGGGGAAAACTCAGATACTGCTCTGAAAACTGCAGCGCTATATCTGGCTTAAAAATGACAGCGTTTGATTTTCAGCTGTTTGACAGTGACTGACTTCATTCCCAGACATCATTTTTCAGCAGCATCCAGATACTCAGCAAAACATTCTCCAAGGAGCAGGCTCCTGGCAGGCACACACGGCATAGCTGCCGTGGTGGAGGAGTTGGGTTGCACAGGGACCTTCCCCCCAGAGCTACCATATAATAAATGAGATGAAAAACAAGTGTTACATCCTAAGTAAAGGACTGAATATGCACGTACCCTGCCAATCGTAACCGCTCACCAAAATAACGTGACATTCAGAGGGGAAAGAGCATTTGATCATTCAAGAAAAAATAAATAAATTTGCTTCCTTTCTCTTGGGAAGAACTAGCTGATCATTCAAAGGAGGAAACTGGAGCAGGGAAGAAAATAACTCATACCTGCCAAAGACAGACCTAACTCGAGGAGGAGGACAAAAAAAAAGGCAGCTCTGTCAACCTTGACATTTCAAACCAGGACCTTTCTCAAGGCAGTTGCACCAACTGCAGCGGGGAGATCCTGTATTATTAAAAATCCCTTTCTGGCAGGTCTTTACATTTCAGTATCTCTGCTGTGGCTATTTTCCTTAATGAGACAGAAGGAGATTTTTTTCTGAGATACTGACAGACCTAAATGTGTACAGCTTGAGTGTGTGGCAAATAAGGGGGTGACAAAGTGTGAGAGTCGCTGAAGGCAGCCAATATAAATAGAAAAACTGTTTAGTAAAATACAATGATTATAAATGTGAGGAATGGAATGCAGCAAGGATGAGGGTAATTTATCCTGAATATTAGAAAAAGCTCCAACAATGAGACTAAATTCATGTTCCGTGCTGTCAAGGGAATGGACTAAATGACAGGAGAGGGGTTTTTTCCACCATCTTACAGCTCAGTGATAGATTTCCTTCCTACCTTTGCATTTCATTCAGGTCAGGTCATGCACAGAACAAACCTCCTCAGCCAGTGGGTCGAAACCTGTGATGCTGTGAGCAATGTATTATAAAGTCTTTCCAGAAATTTCCTAATCTCTCACTTAAAAGCAGTAATGTCATTTTCTGGTTTGATAGTTTGTATTTTCTCCTTACAGTTCCCACTGGAGAGCTGCACTAAACCCTAATGATAATTGCATACCTAAATCATTCAAGGCTAAGTCATAGATGTTCTCATGCCAGTACTGTCCTTTCATCTGACTACATTTTTTTCATCTGTTTATGGCTCTAAAAATACACATGAACGCCATCACACCCTCCCTCACCCTAGAAAAACTTATCAAAAACCTCTAGGTTTACAAAACTCTGCAAAAGATTATGATGAGAACGAGGAGTGTGCCTTCTCATTTACTCACGGAGGTATTTTTCAGTTTAAACTCAATTAAGAATTATAGAACTTTTATCCAAATACAGTTATGACATTATGCTTAGAGTGCTAATGAGCATCTAACTATTAGTATCTCCTAATGTCAGAACGGCTTCATGCCAATCATAAGCTTTATATCATAGAATCCCAGAATGGTTTGGGTTGGAAGAGACCTCAAAGCTCATCTCGTTCCAACCCCCCTGCCATGGCAGGGACACCTCCCACCAGACCAGGTTGCTCCAAGCCCCGTCCAACCTGGCCTTGACCACATCCAGTGTTGGGGCATCTACAGCCTCCCTGGGCAACCTGTGCCAGTGACTCACCACACTCAGGGTGAAAATCTTCCATACATCTAACCTAAATCTCCCCTTCTCCAGTTTGAAGCCATTACCTCTCATCCTGTCAGTACAAGCCCTCGTTAGAAGTCCTTCCCCAGCTTTCTTGTGGGCCCCTGTACCAGCGCCCCAGGACAGTCTGTACGGGAACAGTTCTTGCTGCAATTGGGGTTACAGAAGCAAACCTCTTCACCTGCAAAACCTGCAGCTTGAGAAGAGCCACCACAAAGGAAAAAGAATGCAATCAATTGCTATGTCATGGTTTAACCCCACCCAGCCGCTGGCTCGCTCCCCCTCGCTGGGGTGGAGGGGAGAATTAAAGAGTGAAAGTGAGGAAAGCTGTAGGTTGAGATAAAGACAGTTTAACAGGTAAAGGAAAAGCCACACACGTGCAAAGCAAACCAAGGAATCCATTCATCACTTCCCGTGGCAGGCAGGTGTTCAGCCATCCCCAGGAGAGCTGGGCTCCACCGCAGCTAGCAGTGACTTGGGAAGACAAACACCACCACTCCCAACGTCCACCCGGTTCCTCCTCCCACCTTCATGTGCATTCCCAGTTTACTCACTGCTGGGGTGAGGAGCAGAAAAGGCCTTGACTCTGTGTAAGCACTAACTGGTCAGCAACAATGAAAACATGCCTGTGTCATCACCACTTTGTGCAGCACAAATCCGAAACGCAGTCCACACCAGCCACTGTGAAGGAAATCACCCCAGCCAAACCCAGCGCAAACTTACATATCCCCCTAACAAAATGGATTATACAGCAACTTCATGAGTCAGCGGTCACTGTAGCTACCAACTGGTAGGAGCATGTCTGATGGCTGCAAGCAGCTGCTCTTAATATCTTCTTAGTTGACCCCTTTCACCCTGGAGAGTCTAAAAAGGCAAGAAAATAACCTCAGTATGTTTTCTGTCGTTTACAAATCTAAAATGGTATTTACTAAGGAGCCAGACCAGTTTTATTCAAAGTTGTATCCATGCCACCAGTTCTTAAAGATCCCCAGATACCTTGTTACGATAAAATAACCCATCTGTAGTTTATTTATCAGCACAAAACACATTCGAATAATAATTCTTATCAGCCTTGTCTTTAAATCTAGAGACACCTCTGAAGTTGACACAAAAGCATGCAGACTCAGAAGAACAGTCCTGACCTCACCATAAATATCGAAATGCTGTGCCGGCATCTAGTAATGATACAGTAAGATCAGTATTTTAAGAAATAAAAAAAAAAAATTAAAAATAAGAGGCACATCTATTTTGAACTTTAGACAGAACTGGCAGTTCTGGAGACTTCCCTGACGTTCAGGGATGAGTTGATTCCTCTAAGGGATGAAGCATATATGCCACCGCTTGCTATAATCTACAACTCTAACGACAAGAGTGAATTTCATACATTTCATACATTCTATTTAGCTCCACACGAGGTAATTCCAATACTTTTCCATTCCCAGGGGAATACACAGTGCTGTTGCCCTCTCTATGGGCCAGTCACTCTGCTGAAACTCGGAAAGGTGTAAATTAATTCCAGTTCTAATGGGGAATGGTGTGTGAGAGCTCCGAACACCTCAGACCACAAACTTGTTTCAGATGATCTATTGAGTAGCTGTCGGACGGTAACGATTTTTAGTTGCTGGGCTCAACCTGATGTGGTGAAATGGGCTGGAAGCTTCTCTATCGCATTAGGAATCTCTTAAGCAATTACCCTACAGCACACATTTTACCTCCATTCCTTCAGTTGTCCTGTACTAGCAGAAAAGATGTACTTACTTTGGGGAAGGGGCAAGGGGAGGGCAGTGAGAATGAAGCGAGGAACACAGTCCCATCTCTTCATGACAAATTCTCCTCTACACTAGTAAGTGCTGACTCTTTCATTTTTATGTTAAATAAAAATACGAGAAACAAAGTGAAATTCAGCCTCATAATACTTGCGTAGGAAAAACCACAACTCATTCTCGTATCAATTCTATTAATATTTCCTTATTGCTATTTCTTCTAGTCTTTATTTTACATTATCATGATGGGCTAGACTGCAAATTAAACGTATGAAGAGTAACTTGTTTCCCTCCCGAGAATGCTTTACAAAGTGAACATATACCCCATTTCTCTAAGGTGCTAGCAATCCAACTAAACGCTTTGCCAGCAGGACAGTAAGAGCAGAGGCAGAATAACTCATGTTGCATCTCGGTGGCTGAAACCTGAAGTCAAAAGGAAACATAAAATCATTTTTCTCATCATGACGTATAGTCTTCAAGCCAAATGAGGAGTTTTCTTCTACTAGAAATGTTTTAATTCAGACTTCAAAAAAAAACCCCGTAAATCGATGCCAAAAAATTAAATTTTGCAATGTAACATTTTTTTTTAAAAGGGTAAAACTTCATTTTGCAAGTGTTGAGCTAAGTAATCTCGATTTTTTTTTTTTATTTTAAATAATACCCCCCCATATACAAACTTATTTTGCTAGCGAAGTCCAAACTTTAAAACTAGTTGAAAAAATGCATCAATCAGTCCAAAGTGGGACTTTTTAATCTGAAACAATTTTGCGGTTGAAGCAGCTCCGTGAGTTTTCCTCGAGACTGGAGCTGCAGTTCATCCAGTGATACATCATCCCACGCTCCAGGTCACAACCCCCTTCCAAGCAATTTACAATTCGTAAGACCTCTGCGGAACGATGAAGGAAATTGCTGTTAGCTGACACCCCTGTAGTACCTCACACGCACGCACAAGGAGTTTACACTGACCCCGGCAGGGACATCAGCACTCTCTCTAGCTGGCTGCAGCCAAACGATTGCATTAGGAAGTCAGGAAAGCTCAAACATCCCCCCCCGCCTCACACATGCACACCAAAAATGAGTGAAAAAAGAAACTACAGTGTCCAAAGAAGGGGAGAATTGCATTCCTGGCCCCAAGTAGTGACCAGCGAAAGCATGTGATGGGTACAGTGCAAATATTTGTGTGGCCAGCGGTCACCCGGTAGCCTTTCACCTCCTCCCTTAGGTACAGATAAGCCTCAGGTATTTATAGACTTTATCTAATTTCCTGTCCCCAGACTCTCCCGCTCAGTTATACAATGTCTTCCAAGAACTCAAATTCTTAAAGAACCTTAAGGCCATTTAGGTTCTTTTTCATTTTACAGCGTACAGAATAACACACAATTTCTTCCTCAAATAAGGAGGAAACTCCACATTTTAGTAGCTAGCACAACCGCAGTCATCACACGGTCACAACAGTTGGATCGTGCAACCGTATCAGCTTCTAGAGGAAGCAATTCTCTTTTTATCTATCCCAAATACTTAAGCAGAGATTCATAATCTCTCTTCTGACCTTGATTAGATTTTGAACAAGACAAACTCTTAATCTCTCTTCACAAAGAGATTAATCAATTCCCTTGATCTTCTTAACTGCCCTGCTCAGGTTCCGTTTCCATCTGAGGCAACCCTGCTGAACAGGGGTGGCCAGAACCACACAAGCGCTTTTCCAAACCACCGTAACACTCTCATGAAATACTTCCCTGACTCTCAAAGCGTTGGGGATGCTTCACCTACTCTGTTTCAGGAGAACAATCCTGACATGCTGAGATCCATGGCTCACACACCAGCGCTCACAATCATTCTTCGATCAGGGTACAACCCTGGGACGTTCTGTGTGTAACCAGTCTGCCTGGACTCACTGCGATACGGAAAAAATCTGCCTCTTTTCCAGCACAGCACTCAAAATGTCATCTTCAGGTCTACTGAGAAGCGTTACTCTGTAGTAAAGAGCAATAAGAGTACTTGTTAGTTACCACACGCATACTACGTCAAGAAGATGCAATGATTTCCCAAGATACGCACCAGTTTTGGGTTTTATTTTCAGTAGACGCAGTATTTAAGCTTTGATCAGGCAAAACCAGGTAACCTGGCACATCGTAAGCACGTATTCAATAGTTTGGACAAAAGAAACCTAGTTTCTACTTACATCATGCCAGTAATCTTTAGCAAAACTCTTTCTTCTCCTATTCTGTGAGCCATACTGGTTTGAACTCCACACTCTTTCACCCCTGATTTTTCTTGTATCTATCTTTGCACAAAATGAAGCGTAACAAGAACCCACTCTGGCCTGACAGCTTCCAGTATCACAAAACAACAAATCATGCTGTATTTCTGGAAGAAGCTTGAAATAGAGACCACCTTGGAATAATTTTTCATAAATATAAAGAGCCTCTAGTGTAATTAAAAAAAAAAATAGATGCTAAAGACGACATTTTGTTCAAGTTCTCTATCTTTAGAAAACCATGAAGCTCAGCATTTCCATCTATGACGAATAAAACCTATTTAACTATATACAGAAGGTGGACAAGTCCTGCTTTTTGGTCCCCGTTCTTCTCTTTGGCAAAAGCAGCTCCAGGAGCCTCGCAGCTGGAATTGCGCAGCCCTCTCTGCTTGTTATGGGTGCGTGTTCGGGTAAGTACCGATGCCACCACTTGAAGCCAGGAGAGGAAGGGCACGGGGGCAGTAGCAGTAGGTGGCTGCAAGATGGCCAGGTAACATTCTCGGCCCACAGAGCTGCAGGGAAGCGGAGCTCAGCTCCACCTGGCACCTCCGCAGGTGCTGCAGTGAGGAACGAGCAGCTTAAGACACCTTTGCATTTTCTTGCTCTGGGAAGAAAGCACGCAGCAGACATTTTAATGAGATAATAAAGATTTTCACCTTCCACACAAGCATTTGCTACCAATTATGACTATTCTCCTCCAGTATTTGCTCCTCTGATTTTCTTCTGGCAACACGATGTGCACAGAAAATTATCTGAGCTCTTTAGCTGAACGATACCGACTTATTTATTTTACTTCAATTCTAAAATATTTAGAGGATACCATCTAGTTTTTGAATGTTCCCGTCCTGGAAGTGATTTGCCTTTGCTCACATTAAAATGTTTCTCGTTCTAAAGACTATGCAGCACTCTAAAATGTGACAGACTCATTGGCTTGCAAATCTTTCCTTTATGCTTGGCAAATTTTATTATTATTACAGTAACGTAGCTGAAATCAGAGCCCCATTGTGTGTGCTCCTTAAATAATGAACAGGGAACTGAGGCACAGAGAAATTAAGCATATTGATCAAGGTCAGACAGAGGTTAGGATCACTGGAACTCCAGGGCCACCCTTGTTCTCTGCCTGTCTTTGCTGCGGTGCCAAAACTGCACTGACACCAGAGACAAAACCACGGATCCACTGCTGTTGAGAAAGCGGGACCACTTGTGCCAGCCACGCAGCAGAAACGCGAAGGGTCGAGGGGATGCTGGCTGCCAGCTCCCAGCAGGCGTTTCCAATTGGGATCTGACTTCATTCATTTAAAATGGGAAATAAATCTTGCGGTGCCACTAATTTGCTGGCAGCGTCCAGAAAAAAAAACCCCAAACGTTTTATTTTTGTCCTTGAGAAGAGTTAGGAATGGAGAATAGTTATTCAGTGGGTTGTTAAGAGATATTTAAAGGGTTTTATATTTATTTTTGAAGTGCCACACCGATGGCAATCCTGACGGGTACTGAATTCTGTAGCACAAAGGAGGGATTTTTCACAATAAGTAAACAGTCCCGTGAGCAACAGTGATCCATGGAGAAAAGAAATGGAAACCTGCACCTGCAAATGATACTGGATTTGATTTTCCTTTTCATCCTGTTGAGCAATGCTCTACACATTGGCAAACTGTTGAGACACTTTGGAGATAGTTACAGAGTGTTTGCAAAACAAAGATACAGCTTGATTTACTACAGGTGTACCAACACGATGTTTAAGCTAGGAAGCAAGTGTGGAGGTTGTGAAGAAGCAATAGCAGGAGTTACAGTGCTGCTAAAGCCGGTGCAGATCACCCTACACACAACTCTTCCCTACGGAAAGAGGCTTCCCGTGCTGCCACGTCTGGAATCTTTCAATACTGACAAAGGGAATCATGTTCCAGTGTCATGCTTTTTGTAAGGAAAATTTCAGTCCTCATTTTGATACTTAATTACAGAATGTCAAACACTGGTTTTCTAGTTTTCCATTCCCAATAGCGTGAATTCTTTTGTGCAACTTTACATTCTCTCACTGAGACGTGTCAGCAGAAAAGCTGCCTTACGCTGCAGAGACTGAAAGAATTTGAGGTGTGTCACCTGCGAGGGATGCACATTGTGTGTGGAGCTCCGATAGCTCAGGGATAAAATTCATACAAAATTATCTTTTGGGTTTCTGTTGCTAATTTAGCTACAAACCCTGAGCTCTGCAGCAGCTCTTACAACTCCTTTACTTGATGGGGAGGAGAGATATTTCAGCAAAGCAGCATGTCTCGCAATTGATCCTAAACATAACGACCCAAAGACTTGTAAAATCCACACACGTTGAACTAATACGCTATAGTCTACAATGTGTAGATCGTATCATTAGACTCTACCAACAGTAGAGTAAAAGGCCATTAGAAGAGGAGCAGTGTCATCCCAACAACTAGTAGGTGCATAGAATATATATATCCAAAAATGTCATCCAGCTTCCACTGTGGCGAGTAGCCACATACTCACAAATTCAGAGGGAAATATATTTAGACGTTACCTAAAGGTGTGACTAACAGGTAATCATTAACCCTTGACCTCCCACCCCACAAAAAAACCCCCCACAAACCTAAACACTCACCACTTGGGATAGTTTTCAGAAAAAATAAAACCATAAAGGCCAAGTTTTTCATTCATTTCTACCACATTATTCTCCTCCAAAACAGCTTTTTGGAAATAGAGAAGCCATGAGAAGTTTTGCCTGCAAGGCACACAAAGAGCAGAAGGCACAGGTTTCAAATTAGCTTTTAAGTAGTCAGAAACCCCACAAAGCTGCCAAGTCCTGAAATTTAGTTCCAGGTACTTGATTCAGAGAGACAGACAATCTGGAGATGAACAGAAGCAACAGTAGTTTGCAGCTGGACAATTCCCCTAGTAAAATCCATTTACTGTAGGCATTTTTGATGATGAACTTTTCCACTTGTTCCTAAAGTTAGGCTCAAAGGACAGTGACTAATAGCTTGGAGAAGAACTGAAATTGGAGCTTGCAGTCCGAACACACAAAACGCAGCCCGGTGACTGCTGCTACGAAAATAAATGGCAGTGTGTAGGTGTACTTTGTACAAATGAACTCCATCCATTTTAAGCAGCCTCAGAGGCTACAGAACAGAAGAGGCTGGAAACAAGAGCTCTGTGCTGAAAGTTTTGATCCTGAGCTAAGGCTGTTGCCTTGCCCAGAACGGCTGAGGGCAGAGCAGGGACCAGGGGCCCTCTCCAGCCCACCTGCCCTCACACCTAAACCCAGAGACCACAAGTGCTTGCTCTGAGCCCAAGAGCCCTCCTGAGAGACAAATTTGTGGCCTATACAAATCAAGAATGATTTTGTACCAAAATTGTTAAACAAACAGTCAGGAAGGTTTGTAGCTGATTCTTTTTGCATTTTAGAATTGCACTGTATACGATGTGGAGGAAGATGGGGTAGCGGCTCATTAACTGTTTCAAGAATTGGGTTAAAAAAGCACCATCAGCCCAGACAGGAGGGCTGTTGGTTTGCTCCCTCGGTGAAGACAGCACGAGAACACCCAGCGTGTCCTGTGGGGATCAGCGTCCTTGCAGACGAAGCACTAGTACAAGGTTACGCATCACACTTGACACCTCAGTAAATGAGAATTGGCCAAATGGCAGGTTTGATCTCTAATTATTCCAGTGCACCAGCCTTGCTGTTTAATTTGTGTCTAACAGACATGACTACAGCAGGGTTTTTTTGCACCTCAGCTGTATTTTTCTTACGCATTACTCCACTAATGCAAGTTGCTTCCTTATATTGGCAGAGAATTACCAAAGCGTTATTGCATGTTCATGAGAAAAAGCTCCAGATATAAAGAGGTCAACAGGTTGAACTTCACTTACTTCAGCATCGTCAGCAGTTGTCACTGCTTGTATTTCGTGATATAAAGGTCTCTTCTCACGCTGCAAGGAAAAAACCAAACCCTAGTTAGCTTTTGTATCTTGGCAATGCAGGCATTTCTCTTGGAAAAAAAACCACCGCAGTTCTCATTCAGGTATTTCTGATAGAAAATATCAACTTGCACAAGGCTTTACTGTTAAATGTTTGCTTTGGGTTTTCTATTGAAAAAGCAAACACGTGTAAAATTCAACTCTGATTATGTTTTCCCTTTGTAATTCTTAGTGAGTAGAAACAACAGGATTTTTGTTCTCCCATTACCTGTAGCAACCAAGGCTTTGTGAGGCTTCGGAGAAGCCTGCGCTAAAGCTGAGTTTGATCAGCAGTGCGGCTCCCTCAGTACTAGTGCTGGGTTAACTGATCACGACTTGTCTGTAACTGTAGTGCTGCACTCATGGGAATTTTACTTCGACACGGCTATTGCAGAGACTGTCTAGATTCAGAAGAAGCGGACAGCTAGGAGAGAGGTTTGCTTCGGAACCTTCACAGGCAGTATTTATTATCTGTACTGCGTGACATCCTTCGTAGGAATTTCTGACCTCCCATGCCAAACCAGCTCAGAAAATTCTCTGTCACTCGTTAAGCAGATGTGGAAAGCCCCACAAAATTATTAATATCGCATGGCTATGCAAACAGCAGTGAAAAATGGTTACATTTTCCTCGATAAGCAAGACAAAATCCTTCCAATTAACATTTTAATTAGAAAATTCACTTACCATGAAAGTGTCCTGCCTTTTCTTAAAGGTTATAACTCAGTCTCCTTTCAAATTCCTCCACAGCATTTTTCACTGTGGCTCTATCAGAGATGAGATGCCCAGCAGCAAAAAGGGAGTTGAAGTGAGTGATACTTTTAGCTCATACTTGATTCTCTTTCAAACTTGAGGCACTTGGGCTTCTATTTCACCCATCGCTTGTCCTTGGAGACTAACGTGGCTTGGGGAAAAAAAGCAATTACCTGCTATGAAAAGTCTAGGAGTTACAATTATGAAATAATAAAATCTCTAAGACATCTCATTTAGATACAGGGTTTTAAACTTTTTAGCTCAGTGAAATAACTACAAAATATTCTCTGAAATCATTCTATCCATCGAGTACAACGACCCCTCTGACTGGGATACCAGCCGCACGTTCACAAATGTCAACACAGCACATCCGAGCGCGCGTTAGTAACCAGCAGCTGGAAATCTATTTCACTTACCTTGTCACCAGCAATGGGATCAGAGCACTAAAACACATTTCCTTCTTGAATCCACTAAGTAAGTGGATCATTTTTGTCTCTAGGGTGAGGAGAGTTTAACGTTCCCAACGCTCGGTCTTCTGCTTTCCTTCCTCTTGGTGCTCACGAGTGTCACAGCCCCTCCAAAACCAACTGAACCTCCCTCTGCAGCCACCTTCGGTTGCTGCTTAAAAAAGGCAACACCTACAAATCTTTAACAGCAAGGAACAAATTCCAAAGGAATAGCAACAGCAGCGTCTAACCAAAGACCAACTTCTGACTGAAATTTTCTGACCGAACTACTCTTCACCCAACAAGGCACACCTTCTGGAATGGCACACTCCTAACTTGTGAATTCTTGGTGCCTGTGCTGCCAGGTAAGGTCTTACTGATCCTAAGTTTGACCTGGGATAAGAAGCCCTGCAGGAGGCCACAAAAGAAAGATTAAACCCTTTTATCCTGTAATGGTACATTTGAATAGCATCCAGGTATCATTATCACAGTCCGAGCTTTTTCTGAGGAGTGCAATGCTGGCACAAAAATTCTTGCACCTTGGATGTTGCTGAGCTTCCTCCTCATCCTCGCAAGGGGCGTTAAAAAAGCCACGCGGTTGCACAGATCTTGCAAAAATTGTGACGATGACATGCAATATGTGTTAGAGAAGAGAATCACACACGACAGCCTCGGAATCAAGGCTGGTGTAAATCCCTAGCGCAGAGCTTTTCTCCCCCCCATGACCCGAGGCCTGGGCTTAACAACGTGCTGCCTACGGACCCTGCGGCGTGTTCTGCTTCCTGAGCTGGAGGAGAAGGTGCAGAATCACAGGTTATGGAGAAGGTACTTACGCCATCCAGCAAACATTTGCTATGTGCTGTACCCAGTCAGAAACATTTTGGATTGTCTCAGAAATCAGCACGATGTCTACAAAACCATAACAAAGCTGTGAGGCAGGAGAGGGACAGAGAAGCTAAGGGCATCACCTCCCCAGAGATCTCTAGATGAGCCAAACCCACCTCCTCTGCTTTTGTTACAAATCCAAGCTTGCATTACAAACATGGGACAACTTATTTTGTCACGGCCTCAAAGGAGCAAATTTAGCCTTGCCTGATACCTCTGCTCTTTTTAGAGAGGACCAAGAATTTGGGACTGTGTATCTCTGAGAAGCGAAGCCCAAGATGTTACACAAATCATCCCAAGACTAAGCGAAGAAGAGAGAAAAAGAACAATCAGTTGTGGACAAGGTTAGTGAATTCTTCATCATAAATTAAATTTATGCAGCACATGAAACTTCAATATTTGAAGATTTTCAGACTTTTAAAATGACATCTAACAAAAGGCACGAGGGCAAAGAAGTGGCTTTTAAATAGAACCTGACAGATTTATGACCAACATTAAATGGTACTTTTTCCACTTCTGCAACAGGAAACCAAACCTGATGACCCAGGAACATCTTTTCGGCCCTATTTTTTTAGCACTAAGTTTGCTCTTAGGAAGCGGTTCTGCTCCTGAAGCACATGTCCTGCTGGTCTCTTTTGAAAGCAACATCTGCCCAGAAGAGTATGAGGAAAACAAACACAGTGAAGTGAAAAACGACAAAGTGAACAAATGCACCGCCTCACTCTGCAAAGCCAGAAGAGCTTCCACAGCTCACAAGTGGAAGTTGCCTCTAAAACCCTCCTCAGAAGGTGCTGCTTAGTCCTGTGGGAAGACGAGCCAGGCTGAGCCTGCCAAAGCAACCTTCTCAAGCAGAACAACCAACGCTGCTCCAAAGGGCAATGATAATCACTGCGGTGCCAAATCCAGGTATTACTATTGCACACATTGTTACATTTATTTTATCTCCCTTTCCTAATGAAATAACCTAGAACTTAGCTTTGTGGCAAGCTTGTCTGGAGAACCTTCTTTTCACTTCCCACCCAATTCAGACACACACAGCGTCTCTTTGTAGAACAAAGAGCAGGTAATGTCTGCAGGAAAAACAAGGCATGCAGAGAAAGATCCTGAAAGAAGATTAAGGAGGCACACTTGAGTAGTAGCCTAGGCAAGATGACTGAAAAGGTAACGCTTAATCTAGACTGATACGATCTCATCTTCTGTCTGGATCAGTGGAAGTTCTGACACCAGAACACTGGGAAATTTCATACTTACCACTTCAGGTCAGCTCAAGATAAAGCTTTTATTGAGTCAGGCACCTGGCACATCTGACAGACTTTGAAAGAAAACTCTTTATCAGTATTAAAACAAGAAGCTTCTAACCAGGATTAAGTCAATCTGAGCTGTTCTTCAGAGTTCTTTATAGGCTGAGAAAGATCAAAACAAGTGATTAAGACATTTCTTTGCTTCATTAACAGATATACAAAGTTTTATTTTCTTTATTAGATTGGTTTTCTGTATGTTAACATCATCATCTCAGTTATAACCCACATTCACAGCAGACATTTTCTAGTAGCATTTTGCAACGCTAGCTGCTGTATCAGAAATAAATCCTTAAGAGAAACTTATCTTTAGCTACTCAGTAACTTGAATAATAAAGTGCAAAACCACAATAAAATCTGACAGACGTATGCCCCAGCTCATACTTGGTGGAAAATATAAGTTCATAAGACCACTAGATATGGATTCACTGCACACAACAGAAGAGTGTGACCCGAAAACACCAGTTTTCAAGTTTTCCCATTGCCAGACATTGATTACAATGCATGATTTCTCACGATGTTTAAGGGTAACAAAAAAAAACCCACCCTGAGGTTACAAATAAAACAAAACACACTGGCCAGACGACCTGAAGCGTAGCCCTGTACTTGGTAGCTGTTCCCCAGTAAAGGTTTTAGGAAGAACTGATGAACAGGAGCAGCTCATTTCTGGAAAGCCTCCTGGATTGTAACTTCAAGGAATCGGTTAGCAGGACATAGCACAGCATCTTGTTTATCAAGTCATACATTTTTAAAAGTTTCTTACTACACCTGCAGACATGAAACGTGGTAAAATTCAAGTAATGACTGCCAACTCTAGCTACTGTCCTTATCAGTCTGAGAAGACAGAAAAAAAAGAAATATCAGAATTTTATTGGAATTAAGTCCAGTTCACAAAGTATAACCCCAAGCTTCCGTGTCTCTTACAGCCACTGGTGCACTCCCCAGTACCAAGCACTCTTCTCAAGACAAGTGAAGTTATCAGAAACTCCGGGTGCCTTTCTCCTACCTAATTAGTTCTCAATAAGCCCTTTGCTGCTACAACTTAACATCCGCAAGGAAGACTACTCAACCTTTTTAATTACACAATTGGACAACGCAAATTAAGTATTCTCAAATTTAGTCACGCTGCCTCCTTAGTAGTTACCGTTGCTTCTCTTCCACTGCTTTCCAAGAAGTGAATTTAGCGTGCCAAGCTTTAATAAACAACCAAAAGTTTACCTGTCAATTGTATATACATCCCTTTGTCACGTTCCTAAGCTCAATTTGCAAGTAAACACACCAGAAAGCAGCCTGAACAGCGAGGACCACGTCCTGTTTATAGCTTTATGTAACCGAGAAATTCACAACGTGCATTGCCAAGAAGTCCCTTTTACATAATCCTCTCCTTCACATTTGTGTTCTATTTCACTACAGTCGGCGCTTTCATCAAGGAAACATTTCCATGCACAGATATACAGCAGAACATCGGTGCTATTGAGGGCTGCAGATACGATTTTGTGAGCAGATACCAAGACCCAGCTGTTGTACTCTGGAAAAGGCTCTTGCCTCAGAAGAGAATGCAGCGCCAGGCCAGCGTGCGAGGCAAGGCTGGGTGCACCTTTTCTTTATCATTTATACCTAAACAAGGAATGGTTCTGTAGCAGTTGTGCTCTTCAGTCTGAAGCGATCCGCCTGCAACAGCTTGTGCAGCTTTAGAAACTGCTTCACGTTCCTCCCTAAACCTACTAGTTACGGCCACATAAATATTTTGAAAACTTTCAGAGGTTTATTCTCTAAAGATTCTATTTCAAAATAAACGCAAGGTGCACTTCAAAGGGGCGTGCGAGATATTCATCAGAGCTTGTGAAATATAACCTCGGAATCACAATGATAAAGATTCAATCTGTCCATCAGCGGTTCTTAACCATAAACAAGATTTTTCAATCGAGGTCTCACGTGATTTCAGTCCCTGAAAAAAATAAGTTGCCTCACGGCATGCATAGTATAGACATCACTAGTGCTACCTGAAGAGTTCTACCTTCTCTGCTCCTCCCTCCCAAAGGGTGCCAATATAAAACCCAGTCATCTTAATATTGCAAACTCACCCTTTGCTGCATATATTTAAAGTAATCTTCTGCTCAGAACCTTGGCGTAGTCTTGAAGTAAAATCTGTTAACTCACCGCTAACAAAAGATTAAGAGAGAAGCGAGATTAAGTTTCTACCAAAAACCAAAAGCACATCTCACTTCCGGGCTTCTTTATCATTTTGTCAAAGGCATTTTTACTAGAATTCTTCTGGTCTAGTACTAGATCACAGCCAAAATCTCAGCTTTAGGGAAAAAACCCTCATTTTATACTGTTGTGAACTGTCAGGAGTTCTAAGCACCCAAATAATTTTAAGTTTTCCGTTTAACCAATGATCTGCAGTACTAGAAAGATGAGTTATGCATTTTTGTTCACATACAAAAAGACAGTCTAACAGATGTAAACTATTTATTGAATATTTGCCACCAATATTGTTAAATACATAATCTTGCAGTTTTCCGCTTTCAAGTTAAAATGTCAGAAACAAACACCAAATATTTACAATTCTTATAAGGAATGTTACATAATGACACATTAAGGCGTAAATTCTTTTGGCTTATAATTCTGAAAAGAATGATAATAGCAAAAAGTGATGCAAAATCTTCCTTGTGAGATTATGATTCAGCTACAATGTTTTACAAAAATATGGTGTAAGATGGCAATAATCCCATTCAAAATCCTGCATTAGGCCCCTCAAGAGGGGCTGATAATTTATACAGTCAAAACTTTAAAATTTACATATAAAGGTACCCTA
This sequence comes from Eurystomus gularis, assembly GCA_013400335.1. NCBI lineage: Eukaryota > Metazoa > Chordata > Aves > Coraciiformes > Coraciidae > Eurystomus > Eurystomus gularis. Next base: position 770,270 of record VZZY01005983.1, read on the forward strand.
TCCACCATTGAAAAGTACAACTCTTGACATATACAGTTTTCAGGCCACAGTTTTGAAGGTCTGGAGTATCAAGTTGGTTTGATGAATTAGTCGGTTGGCACTTACGAACACATTTATTGCCCTGTTAAAAAAGAAAGATACCATTTCAGAGACTTTCAGAAAAAAAAGGTCACTCGATTACTGCATTAAGTTTGGGCAACTAAATATATTGGCATCTAGGCTCTGCAAATTGAAAGCATATTGAGGTTTTACCATATCGTGCTCTACCTGAAGCTTACTGCTGGCAAACAAGAGACTTACTTATTTGCATAGCTAAGCCTAGAAAGACTATGTTTATTGGCAAGAACTTGAAGACTTTGGCTCTCAATGATCATTGACATTTCAATCATTTAATTCTGGGGTTCTAGCTAACTGGGAAGAAAAAAAAAAAAAAGGAAAAAAGAGTTGAAACAGCTGTTAAAACAGCTGGTTTTTTCCAAAGTTGAACACTTCATCCCCTAGTAAGTTCAGAATTTGCAGCTCCTTCCTCAAGAAACATGAAGCACACGCACATATGGAAGCAACATACTATTTTAGTTACCTTTTTGTTAAGAAAGAGGTGTGGGGTCGCTGAGTTTTTCAGCTCAGCAATGACGTCTGTGAGCGTGACTATTTTGTTTAGCGCTGTTACCTTCTGGTGCGAGCAGAGGATCTTATTCAACATGCAGGTCATCGATTTGAACTACTTCTGATTCCCCAAGGGTATCAAGTACAAGCCTTACCTGGGATTTCCTGCAATACTGCTGAAACCCAATACACTTCAAGCTTATGCCCACAACACACAGCACAGCAGCATTCCCTTCACACGGGGCTGAACAAAGCTGGGCTCTTTCCCAGTGCTTGGGGTACAGGCACAACACTTCCAACCCTTTCCCCATTTTTTTCCAATTGTTTTCTAATTTACTGAGACTCTTCAGACCTAGTTCATGTGAAAACTTATCATACAATTTTCCTTTATGTGAAAATTCAGTAACCATAAAGTTACCAAGGTCTAAATATCTCATTTTGGCATCATGACCAAAATCAGTTCCAATTTCAGTAAAGGGAGGGAAAAGAAAAGAACGCTTTGATAGGAGCAAGGTGGCATTCACAGCTGGTCTCAAAGCTTCTCTCCTCTGGTAGACATGAAAGTCAGTTCTCATCTTTACAACAGTAGCACTGAGAACATTGGCACTATCAAAACGTGAGGGAGATACACTCATCACCCCAGACAGTCACTACAGTGAAATCCGCTATTGTGACTTCAAAACCCAGGGTGAACACCTGAAAGACCAGGGTGAAGAGCCTTCCGTTGGAAGGCTAAAATGTTCAAATAGAAAAAAGATTAATCAGCTGAGTGATGCCAAATACTGTGAAGCACTATAAGGAGCTACAAGGACAGGGCAATAAAAATGCAAATCTAAGGAAACACTACGCAGATACTTAGTGGATTACTTTTCCCAACAAAGCATTCCTAAGTTTTTTGTCCTCGTATATACACAAAAAGCACATGGGGCCAGGAATTTTAACTTCACATACTCCAACTCAAAGCTGATCCTGCACACTGTTCAATGCACCACTACACAACATCCCTTTCCTCAAAGGCGTTACAAAAGCAAGAAAAGTGTTTTAAAGCAGCCACGACGGCCTGAGGACACAGGCGAGGAAAAAATTAGGCAAATCCTAAAGAAGGTAAATTACGCCCCAAAGCTTGTCCTGTTTTCCCCTGTTAGCCAGCAGGGCGTTTCATTGTGTAAAATGTTAGTACAAAAACATACTTACTTTCCATCTTTAAAATAGGTTTTCAGAGTATCACTGAAACTTTTGGAGTATTTTACAAACTCTTTCTTTTGATGCTCAAGTGCCTAAGAAAACAAAAACACCAGGAGCAGGGTCTTAGTACTCATATTGTTGAGTGCAGTGAGAATCTCAAGGTTAAACGGATAAGAAAATTGGCAGTATTACATTAGATACAAAAGTGTTGATTTCTTTTTTTTTAAAAGACAGAGAAATCTTCCTCCTCCTATAAAACTGCTGAAACCTACCACACAACAATCCTGTTGTTAAAGTGTTACATCATTGACCAGTTAAGCTCTCCTCTTCATCCTTTGATCGAAAGGATATGCTTCCTCTTATGCAATTAAAAATATGGTATAAAAAGGGTTATTGCACATACCCGCCGGTTCTGGTATTGGTATTTCTTGAAGACATTATTTACTGTGTCAAGAAGTTCCTTTATTGCACTCGCGATGTCCCTATTTGGCAATAAAAAAAAAAAACAGTTGTAATATCCTTAAGCTATCATACTTAAGCATTGAAATTTAACCTCCTACTAGTAGTGAAATACTTCTTAAAACACTCTACATGAGTGTCAGACAGGATGTAGGAAGCCTAAATACAAAGAGCCAGACGAGTGACACAGGAATTCAAACTCAGAATCTGCCAGTGAAGTTTGCTCTAGTTACGCGGGGCTCATTAAAAATCCTCAACTCTCTCTGCTCATTTATAAGTGGGAATCAGGCTCCTCTCCAACAGTGGTAGCATCTCCCACGGCATTTGAACAAGCAGTTTAAATAAAAAGTTTCACTTCTCAATCTGCAGAGAAATAGATGATACAGTACTTACTTGATTGTCTGAAGAAACCTCACTCTGTCATTGATCTCATCAGGAATCTTACTAAGAATCTGTTTAAGTGCTCGTGCCTTTTCGTTAAGATCTTGGAATTCTGGTTCTGGTCTCTCAATCATATACTCTAGCAGGAAGAACACATTTAAAAATACCATTAGTTTTCCCTCAGGTCTCTAGTGACAGCTAAAAACACCACTTCAAAGCACAGCAGCATTGTCACGTTACATTTGAAGGTGAACGGCACAAGAACAGCCGTGATCCAAAACCTGCAGCGAACAGACTGCATCAACAGAAACACTGCAATGATAATCTGTATTACTGCAAGTTGGAAAAAAAGCCCATCTTCATTTAAGACACTGAAGAAACGCTGTATTAAAATAACTTAAAGTATACTCCCCTGCTCTGACAGGATAACTGCTGCTTTTCATTTGAAGCAGAGCAAAGAAAGGTGAATATTTTACTCCATTTACTTTTTTTTTCTGGTTGCGAGCATTGCAAAAAGTGAATGATGCACCCAAATAAACATCGTTCTAAACATTCATTTTCTTTATTAGTTAAGTATGTTTTTTAGGGAGATTTAAGTTCTCCAAAACAGGTAATAAGAAAATAGAAATATTCTTCTACCATGCTGAAAAAAGAAAAAAAAAAGTCTATTCAGAAACAAAATCTTCTGAAACGAGGAGTAGAGAAATGCATGTTCCTAGGTAACGGTGTAATTGAAAATCCACTTATTCAATGTAAGTGAGAAGCTGTTACCTTCTACATCATCAGCTGCCATACGCAGAAGAGACTCTGTGAAGTTCACATCCACGCTTTTTTTCTCTAAAATTTTCATAATGATGTCCTGTGTAAGACCTGGATTTTCTTTTTCAGCCTGTAGGGCAAAGAAAATTTTTATTCTTAAATATGCAAGAGCTGAATATTGCACACACAAAGGCAGATTTCCCTGTAACTTGCTTCATATACCACAGGAGTTTACCAAAAACTCGGAAAGTCTGATGGCTTTAAACTAGCAGATTACATTGAAAACGATTCTTCCACTCCAACACCCATTTTTTCTTGGATTACATCAGTGGGTTTGTATCAACAACTTTTCCAATAAGCCTTTCCACTCATTTCAATTTGAATAAGAAAGTTTTTCATGAAATTCTAATTTCTATTCCCATAAACACTAAGCTTTGAGACAAAGATACCGTATCCCTCAGGATTTCATTCACTCAAACACAGGTGCTACTCCCCCATCTTCCACATGACATTTTATAAACGTGCCTCTTATCAGTCACAGCGTACGCTCCAACATCATCTTGGAATTGCTTTTTTGGAAAAAACCCCTCCTTTTGATTGCCGACATATCCAAGTAAAGCTCAGCGAGCCTAACACAGGAGGTATTCGCAGCACCTGTGCTGCTATCAGCAAATCATGCTGTGTGGAGTAAGAATGAGGAGCTGTGGTTTGGGTTTTTAGCTAGTACTACCATTTTCCCCACTATCTCATTTTTTATATTAGTTACATTCAGCTCGGCTTCTTACCACCAGCCATAAATACATTTAACTTGTATGAGCTCTAGTAAAGACTTCAGACTGTCTAGGTGCACTTAGACTTAAGTGTAGAAACAGGGAAGTATTACTTAATCGCACAGTTCACATGCTGATATATCCCATCTGCAATCGTTTTTGTTTAAAGAATTTCAAAGTATCGCCGCTTCAATAAAGCGGCGTGGAGGAATGTCTGCATTTTCACTCTTTAGGAATAATAGAAAAGTTACAAGAAGCTTTTTCCATTTACTGCTGGATGCAAATACAAACATTGAACTTATCCTTATTCACCAAAAAACCCATTAACATTCACTTTGTAAGTGACTTCCAAAGTCTGCTACATGCCTGTTTGTCACGAGCACCCATTCTACATCATCTCGTCATATTTAGACTAAGTTTATTACCTTCACTGATTGATTCCTCATTTAAGCTTTTGTACTACGTGGACAAGACAAGGTTCAGTTTGTTTAAAACTGATCGATGCGTTTGCATCATTCAGATTTCTACTTGCAACATTTGCGGACATCTCAAACTTGGGTGCATGAAACTGTCCCCTTTTATTTTTAGACTACTGGATCAAGGCTGCAGTCTTCAGACACAAGAAAACAGGACAGCTGACGTTTCAGCTTCATCATGTACAGTTTACCTTTTAAACGATCACTCTCCAATACAAGTTACTTCTCACCTTAATGAAAGCTGCTCTCAGTGTCTGAGCTGCGGATAGATTTACTCTTTCTAGCTGCAATAGAAGTTTAGAATTATTAGCAATTCTAATGTTATCAGAACAAAACAAGTCAAGTCTTCATGCCCTGCCTTAGATAGTATCATGAAAAAAGGGAACTGAGAAGTATTTGAGTTACTGGTCTCATCTGAGGAAGAGATATTGTAAGTTTAATTCCAAAGGAAAAGCTTCCCCCAAAAATACAAATATAAAAATCAAACATGTCACTGGACATATTTTGCATTTATCCAGCCTACAGCAGAAGTCTGACAAACTCTGGAGAACATCTTGACAATCTCTGATACTCACAGAAAAATATCCAATTAAACTATAACTATTGGCAGTAAAATTACGCCGTATTAAGCTGTTCTGAGGTACATGTTCGACTGTACTTCCTGCCATGGACTGCTGGACCTTTTTTCATGAAAATCTTCTGTAAAATGTAAACGAGGCCAAGAAACTAGCAATCTTTGATGAGCACAAAATTGTATTCATGGACAAAGGGTAAAACAGCGCCTGGCAAGAAGCTGGTGTTAGACACGAAGCTTTCCCCATCAAGATGAACGACCTGTTACTGTGATTGTACTTCCCAGCGTAAAGGGGATTATTACATTCTCAAGCAAAATATCGCTCACCTCATTAAAGACAGGGTACATCACAGCGTAGAGAGGCATGGAAACCATAGAAGTGGTCTCTGCTTCATTCTTCATCTCTTCCATTGTCATCCTCATTCAAAGACCCACTTCTCAAGGAAAACACTATCGAAGCAAAAACCTCCTCATTCACTGAAACGTTTCTTCTTTTTCCTCGTCGTGCAAGAATACTGGAAGAACTTGAAAAATATGTTGTCCTTAGGTTGTATGAGAAAAAAAAACAAGACACAGACATACCCTTATGAATGCTCACGACTGACAGGTTCTGCGCAGTTTCATTTTTAGAACATTTGTTTGTTACCACCTAAAAACAAGGAATTACTTATGACATGAGTTGACTAAATATGGAATGGCTACTTCACGTAACTTCAAAGCCCCAGTTGAAATCTATTAGGTGAACAGATATTTTAAAGAGCAAGGTACTACCGAAAACTTTTTACTTCAGGTTCTTATGGCATCAATTTTCCTGAAAGTAGTAATTTTATTTTGAGATGTAGTACAAAAATCTTGTCACTACTCATAAGCAGCAGATTTCTGACAACTTGCACGCAGAAAAAGCTGGAGAAGCACAACATGCTGTAAACCCAAACCCCTTACAGATGCATTATGACAATTACCTTTAAGACTACCTATAAATAGTCCATAATTTTGCATATGCTTCAAGCTGTGATCCTGCTGGAGATCACTGCCTACTTTCTACCCATCTGAATTCTGAAAACTACAGCTTTGTTCTTATATAAGCAGAAAGTCTTAAGTCATGTTTCCACTCAGGGTGTGTCAACAGCTATGTTAACTAAACGGAAAATTATTGTTCCAGTAACTGAACCTAGGTTTTGGAAGTTCTCCACCCAGCCCAGCTCATCATACCCAGCATAAAGCCATCATTGCTCAGACCCAGAAATTATACGGAAAAGAAAAAAGGTCGCCCTACAGGTCATAAGAAGTCCTTGTTACAGCCTGGTATATTTTCTGTTTAGAAGACTCTTTTAAAATATTTTATATAACATCATTGAGTTTAAAGACCTAAAGTCCAAGTTAGGAATAAAGATACACAGAGAGAGATTAACGGTTTTCATTTTTAGATTTGCTTGGAGCATTTAGTGCACTAGAGGAATATTTTTTTCTTCCTAACAAGCTTCCGACATCAGGCACTTGTATGTTTGTGTACTGATTTTATAAGTAAGAGGTGAAAAAAAAGTGCAATTTTTAAGAAGCAGCAGAAGCTACTACAGTAATCAAATGTCAGTAGTTTGAAATGATTAAAAAGAATCGAGATATTTCCTCAAGCTACGTTCCTCATTATGCTCTGTACTGGCTCAAAATCTTCAGGCTGTTTAAACAGAAGAACAGATATTATTTTTTTGCCCAGGGCAGGCATGGAGTAGGTTAGCTCTAGCTATACAAGTGAAATTTGTTATTGATTACAGTAAGCACAGAAGAACTGGGAGGATCCCAGATATCCTGGGTGTCTCATCTGAGCATGTGATGAGGCAGACTAAACATACCCAAAAATGAGAAAACAAGGGAAGAGCTGGTCACGCTACAGAAACAGCCCACGGGTAAAGCACGTTGGAAGACTATAGTAACAAGCAACAGCTCTTTATACAAGTCTTCTGACATGAACTACTTATTGCAATACCTCACAGTTCCAACCCTTCAACATGGCATAGGTGAGCAGATACCTAGAGCCACAGAGCAGGATCGTCAAGAGTTTAGAAAGGGGTCTGTATAGATACGTCCACGTGGATGGAATTGCAAAAATCAGGGCACTCACATTTTTATTCCCTGCCCATAGGTATTTACAGCTGTCGAGAACATGAAAGAATACAAAGGAATGTACATCATTCCTCAAAAAGTTGAGTATCTTTAAAGAACTTGTTTCAGAGTTACATAAATTCATGCAAGGTCTACTCACATGGGGGGCAGGAACTTGTCTGAACAAGTTTTCACTCACAACTGCAAGTACAAGCTGTCCCATTTATTATACATGCGTATTCCCTGCACTAAAGACTCTGGCACGGAAGGGGCAGAGGGGATGGAGAGCTGTTTGTTTTACTGTTTTGTTCTGTTTCTAGAATTTCAGTAAAAAAAAGGACAGCATTCACAGATTGACTGCAGGTTTTTATCTAGAGTACTGTATTCTCCACAGAGTAAGTTTTAAAAACAGTTAAATCAGGTCACCAAACATTGTTCTAGTCTATCCAGAAGATTTTTGATCGTAGGAAGAAGGGCAAAAAAGGACAAAATAACCATTAGATATAATTACTTTGTTTTTATGGGTTTTTATGGGTTAGCAGTATCCACAAAGACGGGAAATACTAACTGAAATGATGGATTTTTACGATGATGAACACCTAGTGCACCACGGACTATCACGAAAAGCTCATTTTCTCCTGAAGAGCCAGAAGCTATTGTTACTAATCCACAGCACAGTTAAACCCCCATATAAAAACAATTACACGCCATCTATTACCTCTTTAGCAGGCACTGACACTCCTCAAACAAAACAGGAAACCTTAGATTTATATTAACACAAAGGATACAAGCCTTGCAACTGAAGACAGAGGTAGATTTAAATGCACACACGCACAAGAAATACCGAGAACATCAAATACTTTTGTTGCCAACATATGAAAAGAAATATATTTAATACATCACTCTGGTTGTTCGTTATTCCAGAAGATTTCCCATTTTCCAGAAGATACACTGCTGTCACACAAGTACCCGACCGCTAACGTTGACACGCTGTTTGTCTTGGCAACTAGGGATCAACTTCTTCACATCTTTCACATGTTACTTAGATGCTCTGCAGTCTTTGCTAGTGTTAAATAGCAGGGATAAAAATCTTCCCCCAAAACCCCCACATTTATTTGCATTACAGAAAGTTTGTCACAGCTGCACTAAACCACATACAGTCTCTATCCTATCCCAATTAGGGACAAAATCCCCATGAAAACTGAAGTTTCTAATAATTGATCTAAATAAGAGAACAGAAAGTCCACTAGCCTTCAGAATGGCCTGACTCAGACCAAAGTTTAACAGACATTATTGTGCAGCAGCGAGGTGCTTTCAGTGTTTCCTTTGGTACGTGATCAAAAGCAGCCCTCTGCATAGCTGCCAAGCTTGATGGCAGCGGTGTTGTCTAAAAGCTCAACTTCAGTTCACGACAATCTCAAAAGAGTCTTTTATTTGAGATGAGTTTACCCTAGTTTCATTTGCCAACTGGTTTTTTACATCCTCAGGAAAAGATGGAATGAGATTCCATGAGAAAGTGATCTATTAGAGCAGCACAATGTAGTTGCGCTGTTCAGAAAATCCTGGCAAATTCCTGTAAGATACAAAAAAGGTGTTAACTCTGCTGGCAAACTTGTTAATTGGTCTGAGGGGAAACACAAGAGGAAGGTAGTAGGATGCTGCCAAATACTAATCCACGCGCAAGCCTCATCTTTCTTTGTTACAGTGATCCCAGATTCAAATCTCTGTAAGTGCAACGATATAGGGAATTTTAAAAGAATCTAAATTTTAAAACTAGGCTAAGATGCCAGTTAACACAATCCTGGCTGCTCAATCTTAAACCATCAAACTCATCAAGCTGTATTCCAGGAGGTGTACTAACATGGAGTATAGACTTTCAGTGTAAATCTTACAGTCTAACCTTGAAGTTCAAGCGCTAAAATTTTATCCCAGCTATTCAGCAAACGCTGTGAGAACTGGTGCATTTTAGACAAGGAACACATCTGGAAGGATTCTTTGATAGACTTATTCCCCCATATGCATCCAATGATATTTTAAATAATTCAACTGAACTTTATAAAAAAAAAAAAACAAAAAAAACCCCCCAAATCTACATTAAGATAAATTTTCTGTAAGCCAAAAAGGATCAACAGCAAAAACCACTGGACTCCCCAAAATCTACAACTACTGTTATCAGTATCTAAGGTATTTGCTTTCTCTAATCTGGGTCTTTTACCGATGGACTTTTGGTCACACACTGAAATCAGGTGGCAGAAAGCTACTTAGTAAGAACAGAACCAGTCACAAGCCAACTACAGAGTACATGGGTTTTGGGGTCCCCAAACGCACCTCCGCTCATTGGCCAGTGTAAAAGCAAGCAAGGTAGCTGTGGAAGAAAGGTGTTTAACATTTCTTTTTAAATGCTGTTTCAAAAGATAAATAGCAGAGTCCCACGATTACAACTTCTAAAAGACCTCTAAAACAACAGAAACATGAAGTATCAACTGGCAGGACTTCTGTCTTCACTTACATCATCAGTAGATCTACCAATGCACTGATGTTGTCTCTATCCCCTCCTCCAGGCTCCATCTACCTTAGATCTGGAAAACTTTAGGCACTCAGACATTAATACTCTTTTTTGAAAAGTACGGACGAGGAACAAGGCCCAAGGCAGTGATCTACCAGAACGACCATTTCAGTGGTTGGCCTCTAGCATAAATTACAACTCTGTTCCAGCCAGAAGGGGCTGCTCCTACCATCAAGAAATTCTGCTCTGCTTTTTGCAGCAAGGATTCAAAAGGAGGTTTTACCTTTAACCTGATCTGAGACCCCTGAGTAACCGGAAAAACTGATTTAAGTTCAGGAAGAAAGAGCGGGGCAAGGGAAATAGCAGCATGAATTCTAACCTGAATTCAGAGGTGAAGAGTTTGGCTCCTACTTGTAAGACCAATGTGCATGGGAGGAGGGAGTTCAGGTAATGTGACTAATTACAGTTGCAAATTTTACAGAAAAAAAAAATTGCAGAGTATGCTCTTAACTATATGCATGTCCCATGCACAGCTTGGTAATGAAGTTTCCCTTATTAATGCTCACTGAAGTAAAAAAAAAACAAAAAACACTCTCTTTTTCCATGTCAGATGGTAATTTACCTGCCAGCACTGTACTGCCATTATAGACTGCAATTATTTCCCCTTGTATAACTTAGGCTATAGGGCACAAAGTGCTTCAGATACAGAACTACTTTCCTTGGTTTTTTTTCCTTTTTTTAAGGGAGGCAGCTTCATGACCATGTAGTTAATTCATTGGTATTGGGCAATAACAATCTTTGCATTTTAAAAATCAGTAAAGGTAATGAGAAACTTTAAAAAGGTGCTTTACTGCACTCATTCCATATGCTATTAACTCTTACACCCAGCAGTTTCACTGAAGAGTTAATAAAAAGAATGTCAACAGAAAATAGCATTGAAGTTTTAAAAGTATCTTTCAATGGCTCTCGCCAGCACAGAGGTACTGCAGTTTTCAAACGTCTCCATACGCATGTAACAGCCCCTTACAGTTGAGTTCACTCTGACAAAGCCTGACTGCTTATGCGTTTTATTATTGTAAAAGCAATTCGTATGACTAATTCAGAAATCACACGAACTTGCAACAAACCTAAGATGTCTATTTTTAGAATTGGAGCAACCTGAACAACAAAATCCAAGCCTACTCTGAAGTCAGGCTTGCAAGTAGTTCATGTTCTTCTGCAGTGCAGAACTTCAAAAATGTCAGTGATTTAACCTGTCCGAATACACCCAGCTTTTGTGTCTGCCTACCACACGAGAAAGCACAGCCTCCCGCACTGTGCCCCGATTTCACTGGCCAGCAACATTAAAATTATTGCAGTGTAACCAAAACAGGTCATAGTTCTTAGTATATAGCATCACAACAACATACCCTGTTTCCTCTTCCTTTTTTTCCTCGATGGAGGAAAATGTGAGAGTAAAGCTATTGCTCCATCAAACACCAACAAGCAAGATGATAGTTTCAAACGTACAAATACATTCCAACAAGCAAACAAATACCAGAGGGCAATTAGTTGCTCTGATAAGAGGCGCAGCAGAAACCTGGCCCAAGGTTTCGGCCATCTACCCGTGCCCCAGTATGCGTGAGCTACGGGAACGGAAAACCCAACGAAACTCACCGGTGTAGCGAGCAACTTAATGGGACGCCCAGGCACTGAGCGTCTCCCCGGACTACTCAGCTACTAGAAGGAGCACAGCCCGGGGTCTCCGCTCCCCTGCCCCGCACTTGGCTTTCCGCTGCGGAGCGGGGCGGCCCCGGAGCCGCCCGGTTTGCGGGAAGGAGCCGAGCCGCCTTTTCCCCTCGCCGACCTGCGGAGGCACCGACCGCGCCGCTGCCGCTCACCGCAGCCACCTGACAGCGCTCCGCTCCCGCCTTAGGACGAGCTAAAAATAACAGGAATCCGGGCCTGCGCTTCCCAGGCCCGGGCGTGCCCCCGGCCGCCCTCCCGGGGCTCGCC